>PISX010001187.1:0-209864 GCA_004024625.1 Mellivora capensis
CATAGTATTCCATCGTGTATATATACCACATCTTCTTTATCCATTCATCTGTTGATGGACATCTAGGCTCTTTCCATAGTTTGGCTATTGTAGACATTGCTGCTATAAACATTCGGGTGCACGTGCCCCTTCAGATCACTACGTTTGTATCTTTAGGGTAAATACCCAGTAGTGCAATTGCTGGGTCATAGGGTAGTTCCACACTTTTTTATTTATAGTAAGTTTTGAAATCAGGAAGGCTGACTTCTCCTTTTTTTCTTATTTTTTAAAGTATAATTGACCTACAGTATTATATTTCAGGAGTATAATAGTAATCATTCCTTCTGACTACCGTCCATTTGTTCTTTGTATCTATGAGTCTATTTCTATTTTACTTTTTCTGCTGTTGAAGTTCCACATAAATGAGATAATATGCTATTTGTCTTGTTCTGTCTGACTTATTGCATGTAGTATAATACTCTCTAGTTTTATCGATGTAGTCACAAATGGCAAGATCTCTTTCCCTTTTATGACTAATATTCCATTATATATAAACATATAAATGTATAATTATATATAAATATATTTACTTATAAAATATAAACACCACATACTCTTTTTTTTCTACATTTTTATTTAAATTCTAGTTAGTTAATATATAGTGCAATATTGGTTTCAGGAGTAAAATTCAGTGATTCATCACTTGCATACAACACCTAGTGCTCATCATAACAAATGCTGTCCCTAATAACCATCACCCATCTAACACTTCCCCCAACCACCTCCAGCAACCCTGTGTTTTTAAGAGTCTCTTTTGGTTTGTTTCTCTCTCTCTTTTTCCCCCTTCCCATATGTTCATCTGTCTTGTTTATTAAATTACACATATGAGTGAAATCCTATGGTATTTGTCTTTCTATGACTGATGTATTCTGCTTAGCATAATACACTCTATTTCCATCCATGTTGTTGCAAATGGCAAGATTTCATCCTTTTTGATGGCTGAGTAATATTCCTCTATCATTGTATATCTACAAATACAGTTACATAGTTATAGCTAAATATAGTATAATATTACTATATTATAATATACTAATTAGCTATATACTAATATAACTACAGTTGTATAACAATATATATCTATAGAACTATAGAACTCTTCTCTTTATCCATTCATCAGTCAGTGGACATTTGGGCTCTTTCCATAGTTTGGCCATTGTTGATAATACTGCTGTAAACATCAGGGTGCATGTATCTGTTTGAATTTATATTTTTGTGTCCTTCAGATAAATACCTAGTAGTGCAATTACTGGATCATTGGGTAGTTCTATTTTTACTTTTTGAGGAACCTCCATACTGCTTTCCAGAATGTCTGTACCTGTTTGCATTCCCACCAACAGTGTAAGAGGGTTCCCCTTTCTCTTCATCCTCACCATCACCTGTTGTTTCTTGGGTTATTTATTTTGGCCATTCTGACAAGTGTGAGGTGGTATCTCATCATGGTTTGATTTGTATTTACCTGATTGATGAGTGATATCTTTTCATTATACCACATCTTCTTTATTCATTTATCAGTGGACACTTAGGTTGCTTCTCTATCTTGGCTATTATAAATAATGCGACAAACAAGGGATGAATAGGTCTTTTATTTTTCTTTTTTTTAAATTTTATTTATTTTATTTTTTCAGCGTTCCAAGATTGTTTATGCACCACACCCACTGCTCCATGCTATACATGCCCTCCTTAATACCCACCATCAGGCTCATCCATCCCTCTACCCTCCTTCCCCTCTAAAACCCTTAGTTTGTTTCCTGGAGTCCATAGTCTCTCATGGTTTGTCTCCCTCTCTGATCCCCCCACCACACACACATTTTTCCCTTTTTTTAAAATTAATTAATTAATTTATTTATTTATTTGACCGAGAGATCACAAGTAGGCAGAGAGCCAGGCAGAGAGAGAGAGAGGGAAGCAGGCTCCCTGCTGAGCAGAGAGCCCGATGCAGGGCTTGATCCTAGGACCCTAGGATCATGACCCGAGCCAAAGGCAGAGGCTTAACCCACTGAGCCACCCAGGTGCCCCCGTTTTTTCCTCCTTCTAATGTCTTCCATGTTATTCCTTATGTCCCACAGGTAAGTGAAACCATATGATAATTGACTTTCTAAATTAGTGTTTTTGTTTTCTTTGGATACTCAGAAGTAGAATTGCTGGATTATATGTAATTCTATTTTTACCTTTTCAAGGAACCTTCATCCAGTTTTCCATTATAGCTACACCAGTGTACATTTCCACCAACAGTGCATGAGGGCTAAAAAAATAAACAAGTGAAACAACAGTGCACAAGGATTCCTTTTACATCCTTAGGGACCCTTGTTATTTCTTGTCCTTTTGATAGTAGCCATTCTAACACGTGTGAACAATATCATTGTTTTGATTTGCATTCCCATGATGATTAATTATGTTGAGCATCCTTTCATGTATCTGTTGGTCATCTGCCTGTCTTCTCTGGAAGAAATATCTATTGGGGTCCTCTGCCCATTTTTTAATTGAAATTTTTTATATTGAGTTAATAATTCTTTACATTTTGAATGTTAACCTCCTACTGGATATATCATTTGCAAATATCTTCTTCCATTCAATTGTTGCCTTTATGTTTTATTAATGGTTTCCTTTGCTGTGCAAAAGCTTTTTAGTTTGATATGGTCCCAGTTGTTTTTTTTTGTTTGTTTGTTTGTTGTTGTTGTTGTTTTGCTTTTGTCAACCTAGTCTGAGGAGACCAATCCACAAAAATATTGCTAAGATTGATGTCAAAGAGCTTACTGCCTGCTATTTCCTTTTAGGACACTTATGGTTTCAGGTTTTACATTTAAATATTCCATTTTGAATTCATTTTTGTGTATGGTATAAGAGATTTGTCCAGTTTTATTCTTTTACATGTAGCTGTCCAGTTTTTCTAACACAATTTATTGAAGAAGGTGTCTTTTCTTCATTGTATGTTTTGCTTCCTGTGTCATTGATTCACTGACCATGTACGTGTGGATTTATTTCTGGGCTCTTTTCCATTCCATTGATCTATGTCTTTGCTTTGCTAGTACCTTATTCTTTTGATTACTATATCTTTAAAATGTAGTTTGAAATCCAAGGGTGTGATACCACCAGCTTCTTTCCCAAGACAACTTTGGCTAGCCAGGGCTTTTTTGTTATTCCATACAAATTTTAGGATTATTTGTTCTAGTTCTGTGGAAAATTCAGTTGGTATTTTGATAAGGATTACATTGAATCTATAGATTTCTTTGGGTAATATGGACATTTTAACAATATTCTTTCAATTCATGAGCATGGTATATCTTTCCATTTATTTGTGCTATCTTCAATTTCTGTCATTGATGTTTTATGGTTATCCTAGTAAGGAAGGGTCTTTCACTTCCTTGGTTAAATATATTTCTAAGTATTTTATTTTTTTGATGCAGTGAGATTATATATGGAATTGTTTCTTATTTTCTCTTTCTGATAGTTTATTAATGTATAGAAACAAAACAGATTTCTATATAGTTTGTATCCTGAGAGTTTACTGAATTTCTTTATTCTAATAGTGTTTTGGTGGAGTCCTTAGGGTTTGTTTTATATATATGTATATATATATATAGTGTTCTTTCATCTGTAAATAGTGATCATAGTACCTGTATATATGTATAATAGTAAATATGTGTATATATATATATATATATATATATATATATATATATATATATAGTGTTCTTTCATCTGTAAATAGTGATTTCTTTCCAATTTGGGTGATTTTTATTTTTTATTATTACTTTTTAAGATTTTATTTATTTATTTGAGAGAGAGAGAATGAGAGCATGAGAAATGGAGGGTCAGAGGGAAAAGAAGACTCCCCACTAAGCAGGGAGCCCAATGCTGGACTTAATCCTGGGACTCCAGGATCATGACCTGAGCCGAAGGCAGTCACTTAACCAGCTGAGCCACCCACTTGCCCTTGGGTAAGTTTTATTTCTTTTTCTTGCCTAATTGTTGTGGCTAGGACTTTCAGTACTCTATTGAATATAAAGTGGTTAATCATCCTTGTGTTTTAGGATTTCTTAGAGGAGGGGCGCCTGGGTGGCTCAGTGGGTTAAAGCCTCTGCCTTCGGCTCAGGTCATGATCCCAGGGTCCTGGGATCGAGCCCCACGTTGGGCTCTCTGCTCGGTGGGAATCCTGCTTCCCCCTCTCTCTCTGCCTGCCTCTCTGCCTGCTTGTGATCTCTCTCTCTGTCAAATAAATAAATAAAATCTTTTAAAAAAAGAAGTGAGAATGGATTACTTTTATAGTTCCTAACAATTGAAGTTGGAATGGGATAATGGTATTCATTTGTAAATACAAAAAATTATTGCTCAGACTTCTCATAATTAGATAGTTTAAGACCTAGAAAATCCTTTTAACAGTACCTGCCCTTTAAGTCCTTAATAAAAGGACTTTTCTAAAAAGTTCCCCAATTTCTACTCTGCCTTTCTTCCTTTACCAAGTGTGCATAGTCCAACCAGGGGTCAGGAATAAGGAAATGGGATTAAGAAGACCACTTCAATCCTGACCCCAGTGAGGTTTGTTTTCTTCCCACAACTTCCATTTCTGTGCTCAAAGCTATTTGAGAGCTTTGGATGGCTTTCTGAGAACTGGTCCATTATTTTAATATCTAGCTTTTGGTCTGAGCTCAGTATAACCAAAAACATTTAAGAAGATAGTCCATAGGGCCGTTCCTCAGACATTTCAGTTGAAGGGTAACAGAATATGCTATCCCCTAATATGGAACTTTGGTATAAGGATTACCTTGCACTGAAGGCAAGTGGGAAGCAGATATAAGAAAAGCTCTCTGCCTAAAAGCAGAATATAAATTGATACAGATATATCCACTTCCCTCTCTACCAGAAGGAGAAAAGTTAGTCACTGGAGAGAATTCTAGAACCCTTATCATCCCAGAGATGGCACAAGGAGAATCTGTATAACAAACCTTGCCCAAACTAGCCCTTTGCTACCGTTTGATTCCCTAAATAGTTGCCTTCCCACAACTTGCTACCCCTAGAAGCTCAGAGTCCTTTTCCTTTGTTTTGTTTTTTTTTTTTCACTGAAAATGTATTGCTTTTTTGTTAAGATGCTATATAAATCCATGTTCTAACCACCTCTTTGAGTTACTCATAGCTGGGTACTCCAATGTGTATGTGCAGTACACAAGTTAATAAGCTTATTTGTTTTCTCCTTGTTGGTCTCATTTTTGTTAGGGACCAAGTCAGAAAGCTTTTTTTTCATTCCCCTAAATACACATGCCTTCAAAAGCTATACCAGATTGTTCCAGATTCTAATATATTCAGTTCATGATGGGTTCTTTTTTGTCTAAGTTTTTTTTTAATTTATTCATTTGACAGATAGAGATCATAAGTAGGCAGAGAGGCATGCAGGGAGAGAGGAGGAAGCAGGCTCCTCGCTGAGCAGAGAGCCTGATGTCGGGCTTGATCCCAGGACCCCGGGATCACGACCTGAGCTGAAGGCAGAGGCTTCAACCCACTGAGCCACCCAGGTGCCCCTTCATGATGGGTTCTTAGTGCTTCCTGATTTTGATAAAGTAGAAGATATTCCAGTATCAACCACACCAATGGGATGAATTGAGTAAGCCTAGGACATATTGCATGAAGACTTTTCCTTTTGATTTGAAATAAGGAGACACAGGGATTATCTCCCCTACAGGGCACCCCCATCGAGAGATTGAGAGACATAGCTGTCACCTATATCTGGAAGTATTGAGGTGGAGTGCGCTGCTACATTCAAGTCAATGTGGGGGGAACAAAGTCAGCAAGGAGTGGAAGAACCAAATTAGCTGTTGTAATGCATTTCTGGTAACTTCAACCTACCTCTCATTCCATTCAGATCACTTTTCTCCAAACTCTCTTTCACTATGACACATAGCTTTGTGGACTAATATATTTAGATATGCAAAAAAATTAATTAGTAATATTTTAATTGTACATAAGTGCAAATACCAAGTTAAACAGTCCTAAAACCAGACAGAATGATAGGCTGTGACCCACTAAATTGATTCCATGTCCCCTCATAATAAGTACCAATCACCAGTTTGAAGAAGACTGCTGAGTGTCTTGTAATTTCCAACAGAAACTCATTCTACTTCAGGAGGGATAAATATAGTAGGCTTTGATCTCTCTAGCAAATACTACTTGTGTATTTGTGCTTTATTCTCCCTCTGGAAGACTGTAAGTTACTTGAACTGATGTAGGGTATTGCAAGAGAAGTGCTTCTCAGTTTCCCTTACTTTTAGTCCATTCCTTCTACAGCCTGGGTGCCCAGATAATTTCTTCATCCATTGAACAAGAATTGATGAGTAATCTGCTCAAAGATGAAATATAGCTATCTATAATATTTGCCAGTACACTTCCATAAACTTCATTGAGCTTGTCTGCAGGAGAGACAGCGTCTTTTAGTCTCATCAGAAGGCATTCTGTTATGTTTCCTGACAACAGCCAATTTTCCAACTAACCAACACCAGCAGGGTGTCCTACAATTCAATGCTGACACTATCTACCTGCGGTTAGCATGAGATCTCACAAATTAAGCCTCAGTTCCATTAGCCTTTCCCCAACTTTAGATGCCAGTTGACTGTCCCAGGTTGTCACTGATGCTTCTGACCAACTGACCACAAATTCAGAAGTTCTTACCCTCCCCTCAGGTTTGATACCTTACTAGATCTCCCAGAATGCTGAAAAGTTCTTTACTTGTTATTACCAGTTTATTATAAAGGATAGAATTCCACAACAGCCAAATATTTGGAAGAGAGGCATAAGGCAAGTTTAGGAGTCAAGTGTATAGAGCTTCGATTCCCTCTCTCCATGGATGCCACCCTCCTAGCCCCTTGAAGTATTCACTAACTCAGAATCTCTCCAAATCCTGTCATTTAGGATTTTTTTTATGAAGGTTTTGTTAGGTAGGCATGGTTGATTAAATCCCTGGCCATTGGTGATTGAACCCAATCTTCAGCCTTTTCCATCCCCAAAGGCCAGGGGTTGCGGCTGAAAGCTCTAACTCTCCAATCATGCTTAGTCTTCTGGTGACCATGCCCCATCCTGAAGCTATCTAGGGGACCCTAACTACCAGTCATCTCATTAGTATGTAACAGTCATTCCAGAGATTCCAAAGGTTTTAGAAGGTTTTTGCCAAAAACCAGGGACAAAGACCAAATATTTATTTTTGTTACAGATTGATTTTTTTGGCCTCAGGAAGATTTGTGGGCACCTGAGCTAATGTTGAGGTAGCAGAAGAGGAGCTGACTCCAGTAACTCATTTTATCCCTATCTTTTACCCAGCTTCTTTGCACAGGGTTGGGGTAAAGTCAGAGAAGGAACTGAGGCAGAATTGGTTTAGTTCTTCTTAGTGTCTTTCTGACCAAAAATCAAGTGTGCCTGGAACCCTTTGAAAGTGAAAAATATTCCTGCTGAAGGTAAAATTGAGAATGGTGAGAAAAAAAATCACTAAGGGTGATGAGAAAGCACTAGGAGGTTTTGAAAAGAAACCTGCTCTAGTTTCCTACCCTACAGTCCTGAAAGATTATGGAAATTTCAAATAATGCCCTTTGACTGCACAATGTTATACAGTTCTAGTAGCCCTGTGTTTGAAACTATAAAGCAAGTACAGTGGTTATAACACTTGTCTGAGTTCTGGACATTTCCCCCCTTTTAATGCATATTTTCCTTGTACCTGTAATTCTATAATTAAAAAATGTTTTTATCATGAACTTTTGTTATATTCTTCTTTGCGTTATTCCTCTACTCACCTCCCCATCTCCGTTCTCTCTGGTTGCCATGAAATGAACTAAAGCTGCTTCTGAGTATATTCCTTTGTTTTGTATATTTTAAACCCTTTCCTTTCTGCCTCTCAAAATATACATCATCTATAGTGAATAAAACATTAAGAACACCATGAGCCACGCCCCTCCACTGTGTTTCCCCTCCAAAACCAGGTCTGTAGTCATGATACTCATTTTGATTTCTTAGGATTTTCATTCTAGTAGATTGAACTTTTTTTTTTTCTTATAGGGTTGCTTAAAAAAAGTGTTTTTATTTTAGCTTAATAGAAAAATTGAGCAGAAAGTACAAGAAGTGCCCATATATCCCTGTCCCTGTGCCCATATAACCCTCCCATTCCCAGATCCCATAGTTATTAACATCTTGGATTAGTTGCTACATGTGTTATAGTTGATAAGACAGTATTGATATGTTACTAACTAAAGTCTATAGTTTACAATAGGATTTATTTGTACTATACATTCTCTGGTTTTCACAAGTATATCATATACCCATCATTACAGTGTACAGAACTTTAAAAAAAAATCATCCATCCATCCTAGGAATAGAGGGAGAGAGAGAGAGAGAGAGAGAGAGAGATTGCCACAGTGGCAGGGAGAGGAAGAGGGCAAGAGAATCCCAAGCAGACTCTGTGATGAGCATGGAGCCTAACCCAGGGCTTGATCCCATGACCCTGAGATCATGACCTGAGATGAAACTAAGAGTCGGATGCCTAATCGAATGTGCAACCCAGGTGCCTCCGGAATTGTTTTACTATCCTCAAAATCCTTGGTGTTCCACCTATTCATCTTTTTTCCCCAAATACTGATCTTTTCATTTTGGCTTTTTTCATGTAGCAATATGCATTTGTTTCCTCCTTGTCTTTTTATGACTTGATAGCTCATTTCTTTGTTATTGCTAAATAACATTTCACTGAATGGATGTACCACAGTTGCAAAATCTTTGCAATCTAGTTTTCTTTAGCATAATCAAGAGCTTTATTATTCTGGATTATAATTACAACCTATTTATCCTGATGCCTGCAAAAAGGCCTTGATTTTTCTCATAACTCAGAATTCTGCAAGAAACAAATGAGAACTATAAATGTATCAGTGTACTTCATCTTTGTTCCCCATTTGGTCTCACTCGAGGAAAATTTTTTGAACATCAGCAATATCCTAGACATCCTATAGAATGCTCTGAATTATTAGCCAAGGATTTCATTGGAAAGTATTATACAAGGTAGAAAATATTCTCCCTTGGTTTTCCTTTGGTAATTTGTCATCTTATTAAGAAAACTGACAAATTGTAACACTAGGTTTTTATATTTATCTCAGATATGTATATGTGTATCATATGCCTTCTTGCATTTGTTTACTTGATATCTTGGTCCATTTGGGCTGCTATAGTAAAATATCACAGGCAGGTGGCTTTTAAACAATGGAAGTTTATTTCTCATAGTTCTGGAGGATAGAAGTCCAAGATAAAGGTACCATAGTCGAACAGAGGTTCTTTTCTAGTTTATGAACTTCTTGTCCTTGTGTGGTGGAAAAGGCAAGGGAGCTCTGTAGAATCTCCTTTATAAGACCACTACTCCCATTCTTGACAGCTCTGCCTCATGACCCTCCCACATAATCACTTCCCACAGCCCCCAGCTACTAATGCTTATCACCTTTGGGATTAGGATTTCAACATGAGATGGGTAGGAACACAGACATTCAGACCATAGAATCTGGGGCATAGTCTCCCCATCAGCACATAGCTGGATAAAATCCAGGTGACCCATGTGAGCTTGGTTGATTCTTTTCCTCTATTACCCTTCTGTGAAGCTCATTGGCAGGTGAGAAAAGATGGGAACAATCCCGATGACTTAGTGGCAGTTTTGTCCCTGAGTAACCCAAATAGGGCTGATCCCAGCCCGTTCTGAATGAACATGGGAAGCACACTGTGGGGAGGGACGTGGCATAAGTTCTTAGAGGGCATTTTCTGTATTTTCCATTTCACCCTCTCACCCCAGAATCAAGGGGAGTAAATTCTGATGAAAACTCCATGAACATATTCAACTTTAGAATAGGATAGAATTTTTGGTGGGGTGTATATAAGAATGGATCTCTACTTAAGGAGGGTACTTATTCAAGGTGGCAAATTAGTGATGAGAAACCTCAGTTTAATCTCAATTCAGTGACGATTTATTTAGGACCCAATAGATGCTGGAAATTATGCAAGGTGGGTTAGATAATAAGATGAATCCAAAATGGGTTTCAGCCTCAAAGAGTGTACAGTTTTAGAAGGACTGATGTTTCAGTATAAGTAGAGATCTGAGAAAAGTATAATTAGAAGTAAAAGAGCTGATAGGAGAGGTTAAAACGTCTGAATTGGGATATCTTATAGTGTGAGTACCTTGAGGGGAGAACTGAATACTTCTAGAGCAAGGCATCTGAACCCTTGGGTAGTGCCTGCTGTACAGTGGTGGTGGCCATGCCCTTCTTTGGAGTATGAGCGTTAAGCATTGTCTCTGTATTCTTTTTTTTTTTTTTTTTTTGTCTCTTTATTCTTAATTTTCCCATCCCATCAGGGTTTTCTCTTACTGGTTCTTTCCTCATGCCTCTAATGTCCTCTCTTTCTCTCTCTAATTTGGCTACCAAGAATTCAAGATTCAGTATGTGTTAACTATATTGAATATATTTTTATGTTGTTTGTTCCTACTTTTAAAGGTATGTGAAGTAGTTTGTATAACCCAATACTAAATTTGATTTAATGTATTTGAAGTAGTATCATGCTAAATTCTTGAGGCAGGAACGTGTCTCCTACTCACTATGTATCTAGAATACCACCTGAGATGCAACTGATGTCTCTATGTTGGAAAAAGGTTTCAGGCCAGAAAACCCAGAGTTTATATTATCTATTAGCTCTGAAACCCAGAGTTTATATTATCTATTATCTCAGTGAAAATTTTGCCCAATCATTTTTAATATATCTTCTCACTTAAAACATGGGATTAATAATCATATTTCAAGGCTTTTTGTAAAAATCAGAGAAAATGATGAGAAAACATTTAAAACTATGTAATGTATATTTTTATAACCTATAATGTATTATTTCAGGGGTACAGGTCTGTGATTCATCAGTCTTAAAAATTCACAGCACTCACCATATCTACCCCAGTGGCCATCCCCCAGCCACCCCATCCCTCCTACACCTCCCCTCCAGCAACCCTCAGTTTGTTTCTTGAAATTATGAATCTCTTATGGTTTGTCTCCCTCCCTGGTTTCATCTTGGTTCATTTTTCCCTCCCTTCCTCTATGATCCTCTGTCAAATTCCTCATATCAGATAGCGAGATAATATAATTATCTTTCTCTGATTGACTTATTTCACTTAGCATTAATAGCCTCTAGTTCCATCCATGTCATTGCAAATGGCAAGATTTTTTGATGGCTGCATAATATTTCATTGTATATACATACCATATCTTCTTTATCCATTCATCTGTTGATGGACATCTAGGCTCTTTCCATAGCTTGGCTATTGTGGACATTGTTGCTATAAACATTGGGGTGCATTCGCCCCGTTGGATCACTACCTTTGTATATTTAGGGTAAATACCTAGTAGTGCAATTGCTGGGTCATAGGGTAGCTCTATTTTCAACTTTTTTGAGGAACCTCCATACTGTTTTCCAGAGTGGCTGCACCAGCTTGCATTCCCACCAACAGTGTAGGAGGGTTCCCCTTTCTCTGCATCCTCACCAACACCTGTGGTTTCCTGACTTGTTAATTTTAGACATTCTGACTGGTATGTGGTGGTATCTCACTGTGGTTTTGATTTGTATTTCCCTGATGCCGAGTGATGTGGAGCACTTTTTCACGTGTCTGTTGGACATTTGGATGTCTTCTTTCAGAAATGTCTGTTCATGTCTTCTTCCCATTTCTCAATTAGATTATGTGTTCTTTGGGTGTTGAGTTTGATAAGTTCTTTGTAGATTTTGGATACTAGCCCTTTATAGGGTATGTCATTTGCAAATATCTCCTCCCATTTTGTCATTTGGCAGATCACTTTTGAGTGAAGTGGTCACCCAAAATGCAAGAGCAAAGGTGAGTTCGCATTATCAGTTTTTTTCCTTCATTTACTCCGCCCTGTGAAGTTCCATAATCTCTTTCACCAACCTATTTTGGGGTGTGGAAGGTGATGCTTCCTGGGACCAAAACATGGTATCCTATGTTACAGTGGCGCTATCCTAAGGTAGGGATACTCTAGCCATTCTTTCCCTAGTACAAGAATAAATTTTGGCTTCTCTAGGACAGTGGTTGTCTTTTGATAACAATGGTTCTTGGGGGTGGGGGGTGTTCTCATATCATTTAAGGGAGCTCACCAGTTATAGCAAAGATAAGGCAGGATAAGGGTTCTACTCAAACACCAGTGCAGAATAATTTAGCTTATCCCAAACTTCCAGCCAGTTGTCACTCAGGTGGCATTGGATCATTGCTGTCTTATGGAATAAAAGCCCAGCAAGTACATTTCATAGGGAAATAAGGCACCTACAAGTGAGCAGGAGAGGGTATAATGTAAATTGCCAGATAAAATACAGCATGCTGGTTAAATTTAAACTCCAGATAAACATTTTTAGTAGAAGTATATCCCATATGTGCCCAGTTAAATTGGGATTTCTGATAAATCATGAATTTTTTTAGCATCAGCATATCCCATGCAATATTAAGCCAAGAGGACTGAGTTAGATGGGTAGGGGGTGGGGGTGGGGAGGCCACAGACATGACAGAAGAAAATATAATGATAGGTAACTGACATGAAGAAACACCACCCCCAAGAAAAAGGAAACATAATTCTCACAGTCACTATAAATGGAATAGTTGAAATTAGGCACAAGAGCAAAAATTATTATAATCCCCAAATGTTTTGTTTGCATTTTTAATCTCAAAATCCTAAAGCATTTTTCTTAAGTACATTCACCATGAGTGCTTTAATTCAAAAGATTCCATGATTTAATTTATTTATTCCATGATTTATTCCAGAATTTCTTAGAAACATATTCTTTTTTTAAAATTTTTTATTTATTCATTTGACAGAGATCACAAGTAGGCAGAGAGGCAGGCAGAGAGAGAGAGAGGGGGAAGCAGGCTGAGCAGAGAGCCCGATCCCAGGACCCTGAGATCATGATCTGAGCTGAAGGCAGAGGCCCAGCCCACTGAACCACCCAGCCCACTGAACCACCCAGGTGCCCCTCAGAAACATATTCTAATCCAGGTTTATCTAATTTGCCTTCCCTGTGCTTCCTAAAATCTCTTCAAGCCATTTACTTGCAATGTCAAAGAAAAAAAAAAGTGCTCACTCTTTCTGCTCCAGAACCAAGCAAGTTAGAACTTCATCACTTAATGCAGTTCTCTCCCCGACTTTCAGAGGGAGATCTTGGCATCTTCAGTAGAAACACAGAACGTGTCCCTGCTTGCTTTGCCCACCTCAGATTTGAGTTTCCCCTAACTTAAGCTCTTCTTCCTAGAAGTGGTTCATTGCCAAATTCTGCTTCATTACCAGATGTGAGCGTCTCTGGCGTGAGGCTCTGTTGAGTGTTTTCCCTCAGGTGAGAGGGTGGAATGCCTCGCTTTCCTAGCTTGTGGGCAGACGTGGCACCTGAACAGCAACCGGAGGCTCGGCTGCCTGCGGCTCCAGTGGGAAAGGATCAATCTAGCATAGAAAAGCAGGCATAGATAGATAGCAAAACACTGTAGTACAATGATGGCATACATCTCCGAAATGAGAATCTTGAAAATCAATAAGAATTGAAATTGAAAAAGGAAGAATTGTAGCTGTCAACATGCAGGATGTCAGCAGAATACTTGAGTCCAGGTCCACGTTGGCTTGTCTGGTGCCCAGGAGAATCATCTGTTAAGAAAAGTTGTCTCTAGGGTGACCTTTCTCATGTCTCTCTGAAAAACGTTATGTCTCAGCCCAGGGACTGGACTCGTCTCCCAAGTCCTAATTGACCTACACATCATGTTGGCACAAGTGTGAGGGGCATTCCCTCAGCCAGAGAGGGCGTCTGGGGAGGGAGGAGAAGCCAAGGGTCAGAGGCTCATGCGGGAATGGGGAGGTCGGGATAGAGTGAGGCACATTTCAAATTCATATAAAAATATGAGTACAATACAAAAATGTATTGTCTGGATGACTTACTAAGGGTACAAGTAGCAATCAGGCAAGGTGAGAAAAGGGTTTGTCACAAAAAACACTGAGCATCAGAGCCCTTTCCTGTCTTCCAGTTAGAAGATGAAATTCAAGGAGTGCCTGGGTGGCTCAGTGGGTTGAGGCCTCTGCCTTCGGCTTGGGTCATGATCTCAGGGTCCTGGGATCGAGCCTCGCATCGGGCTCTCTGCTCAGCGGGGACCCTGCTTCCTCCTCTCTCTCTGCCTGCCTCGCTGCCTACTTGTGATCTCTCTCTCTGTCAAATAAATAAATAAATAAAATCTTTTATAAAAAAGGTGAAATTCAAAATACACCATTTAAAACATTAAATAAAACCAGAATATGACACTCTACCTGTATTATATCCTTTTCTATGAATTTTTAATTTTTTTTCAAAATTGTATCAATTTTTATAGTAACACAAACATTTCCTGATGTTCCACATTCTTGCCAAATCTTGGTAGTGTCTTAGTTACTGTATTGGGTTTGGGGTCTGGTTTTGCTTAATCATTGCAGTGGTTGAGCAGTGGTTTGGCATTGTGGATTTGATTTATTTCCTTATTTCTGATGAGATGAAATGCATTTCTGTGTGTGTAGCAGCATTTGGATATTTCCTTTCATGAAGAGTCACATATTTTGCCCATTTTAAACATTGGGTTCTTCATATTTACTGATTTATAATTCTTTATATCTTCCAAACACCTTATCAGTTATATTGATTAAAAATCCCTCTTTCCTTTTTTCTCAATGATGTGTTTTGAAGAACAATTCTTAATTTTAATATGGTCCAGTTTTTTTTTACGGCGAATGTTTTCCAGGTCCTGTTTGGATCATTAGTTTTCTGCTCTTTTTTTTTAAAAGAAAGATTGTTACAGGATATTTCTTTGTGCATTGACAACTTTAAGATGTAACTACTTAGCATATCTGTTCAAGGGAACAATTTTGCCTTTGCAAGGTAAGTCAAGTAACATAATTCAGACTAATACCATCAATTCCTTTACCAAACTGTGCCTTGAAAACTTAGGTATCATCATTGGCCTGAAAATAGAGGGATGGAAGACCCTACATATATTTTTTTATTAGCTCTCTGTTTATCATTCAAATCCAGTGTTTCACTAGTAATATATAGTCTCAAAAGTTTTACTTCTCAAACCTTAATGTGCCTTCAGATCAGTTGGAGATCTAGTGAAAATGTAGCTTCTGATTCAGTAGGTCTGAGGTGGGAGAAGACCCTGCATTTCTCCCAGGTTAAGGCAGCTAATTAGAAAATCACACGTGGAGAGCAAGTTTCTCCAGCACAAGGCAGATTCTGCTACCATGAAGAATATGTAAAGAATATTATTTATGTACTAGATACTACATCAGTAGGATTTTAAATAGATCAAACTGCTCTTTTCCCCCTCCAAGATGTCCTTGAACTAAACAGACCTCTATTCTCAATTTTTCTCAGATGTAAAGCAGAATATAAGCTGGTGATTGCTAAGACCAATTTAAAATATTTAAGGAGTTGGGAGGTCTAGATCAGCTTGTCCTGCTTATAACAGAGGGTTCTGAGGCTAAATCCCATAAAACGGAGCCAACCAGTTGGCTAGCACAGAGGAGTATCTTCTCTGAAAGAACTTTTTTACTATAGAATTTTGATTAAAAGATTAATTTGAAATAAACTTACATCCACCTCCTTTTTCTTTCTTATCCTAATACTTTACAACATTCTACTCCGCTTCCCCCAGCCCCCTATGAAGGAGACTAATAGTGGCACTTGAAATTTTAGTATCTTGAGCAACGCAGTACTACCTGAATATGATGCATTTGAGGGTTAGCTACTTAAAAAAAAAAAAAATGTTTACAGAGGAGAAAACTGGCAGACACTGTCTGGCCAGGTGATCAAGGTCAGCAATGCCAGTGGTAAGTCTTACCAGTAGCTTAGGCCGCTGGATATGATGTAATGAGAAAGGCACTTTACTTCATAGTAAACCCATAACCCCAAGGTAATCATGAGAAAACCATCAGACAAGGCTGAATTGAGGGACATTCTACAAAGTCTGGCCAATAATCCTCAAAAATGTGAAGGTTATTACAAAGACTAAAAAACTGCCACAGGCCAGAGGACATGAAGGGGACATTGCTGACTGAATGCAGTGTGGTTCCTGGTTCCCATCTTGGAACAGAAAGAGGACATAAATGGAGAAACTGGTGAAACCTGATTCAGGTCTAGAGTTTAGTTAATAGTAATATATTGATGCTGGTTTCTGAGTTCAGACAAATGTACCACTGTAATGTGCAAACATTAGGGGAACCTCAAGTGGGTGGAGGATGCATGGGAACTCCCTGTACTAAAGTTTTCATGTTTCTGTAAATCTGAAATAATTCCCCAATACAGAACGTATTAAAAATGGTATTGAAAGCAGGATTGAGGGAGAGCAATATTTAAGGAACTACTGGAACATAGTCTTCTTGAAAACATACTTCACGGACAAATTTCTTCCCTATATGTGTGTGTGTGGCGGGGTAGGATGTTGTGCAGGAGTGTATATTTTCCTAATGATCTACTGAGAAAATAACACAAAAATCAAAGATGACTTCTGGTTCAAAAGAAAACCAAAAGAACACCCCAGTGTCCAAGAAAGAAAGAGAGAGAGAAAGAGAAAGAGAAAAAGAGAGAAAGAGAGAGAGAAAGAGAAAGAAAGTCCTTAGTCATGAAAGTTAGCTCAGACGCTCAGCTGACATGTACCAAATTGCTTTGGAAGAAAGCAAAGTCTAGAGGAACTGTTGAAAAATCTGTCGAGTGACTAATCCCAAGTTGGATCCCAATGGAGGAAATTGGAGAGATCCATTAGGCAGACGAGGCTGTCCATTTCCTCAGAATTATCGACCGTGGTGATGCCCTTGCTCTGTGCGCATGTGCCACTGGAGAAGCTCCCCAGCCAGAATCGAGTTAAGTGGAAACATCACAATCAATAAAAGACACTCTATTTTCCATTTGCTCATTGTTTTTTAAGGGCTTATTTTGTAACAGCACAAGAAGGATTCAATTCAATATCAATTCACCTTCTGGGTGGGAGAGGACTCCAGATATTGACTTTTAGCGCCTGACAAAGTTTGTGACAAGGCTCAGTTTGCTAACATTCTGACCAAAGTGCAAACCTCAGCCACAGAGGAGCCAGGATAAGCAGATGTTGGGCACCGCTTCGTGATACTGGAACCCCTTTCAATGCAGCAACAAAGACAACAAATGCCAACTGAGCACCTACTGGCTGCTCAGCCAGCCAGCCAAACTCCTGTCATGGTTTTCAATGAGTTTGCCAAGAGCTGTTCTGGTCTAGATTTTGTTTTTACCAGGTTAAATAGCTAAATTAGTAGTCTTCCAGGTGCTCATACCATTCCATTTTTTTTTATCCAGGGGTGAGTTAAATGATACTGTTTAAAGCAACGTTTGACCTTTACATTGACTTTATGTATTTTTTTCTTTGAATTTTTGTTTTTGAGTTTGTAAGGGTGTTGGTGGCGGTAGCAATGATGACATATATTAGACTCCACATAGAAATATATTTATTTCATATTCTTTTTTTTTTAAAGATTTTATTTATTTGACAGAGAGAGAGAGATCACAAGTAGGCAGAGAGGCAGGCAGAGAAAGAGGAGGAAGCAGGCTCCCTGCCGAGCAGAGAGCCCGATGCGGGGCTCTATCCCAGGACCCTGAGATCATGACCTGAGCTGAAGGCAAAGGCTTAACCCACTGAGCCACCCAGGCGCCCCATATTTCTTTCATATTCTTTACCTACTCTTGCTCCTGCCCCAAGTGAAAATTACTAGGATCAACCAAGGATGTGGTTCTATATATATTTAATATATATAGCAAATATTTTCAAAGATGGCTGTGATCAATCCTCCCACTCATTTATGTATACGTACCTCTGCAACAGGACTTGATGCTCTTCCCATGAAGAGGGGCAATCTATTTCTTCATCCCTGGAATCTGCTTGAGACTTGTTTGGCCAGTAGGGCATTAGCTAGTGTGATAGGGGAGACTTGAAAATGAATGCTTACTGGGGCTGCTGAAAATCTTGCCTTCACGTGAATAAGCCAGGGCTAGCCATCTGGAGAAGGAAGGCCACAAAGATAGACCCTGCCTGTCTCATTCATCCCAGTGAAGGCCCCAGACATGGGAGTGAGGATCTCCTAGCCAACCTGACTTCAGCCAAGCCAACTCAGAGCAGCAGCACTGCCAAACTAACCCACAACAATGATAAATGTTCTAAGCTATGTTTTGGGGTGGTTTGCTACATAGCAAAATCTAACTCCTATAGTATATACTCTTTTCTAGAATGGTTTATTTTTCTCATATAAGTTAAATCTTTAGCGTCTCAAATCCTAATTCAGAGCAAATATCTTGTTCTCAGAATCTGCCTCTACCTGGGAGACAGAATTATTGATGATAATTCTATACCACTATGTTAATACATGTGACACTTATGCCATACTTTATTATACCTTTCCTGTCCATGTCTGTTTCCCTCTCACTAAGCTCTAAATGGAAAGGTTTGTACATCTTTGGGCATTTCCTGGTCTTCAGTATGGTAGACACTGGAATATTTGTTGAAAGTTCTAGGAAAATGTTTTCTTATTAACAAACATCTTTGTGCTAGGATCTTTGAAGCAGCCCAGTGTATAAGGCTACCCTGAGAAATAAGACAAAAGAAATGGAAAATATAGGTTATAATTCCTATTACTGATAAAAACAAGGTAGAAGATATCATTTATCTATAACCCAATGTGCTTTCTAATACTCAGTTCCAGAAGTAGGCAAATGGACCCACTCAGATATAGGCTATGCTATACTAGATTCCATTTGAGTAGAGTCTGGGAAGACTCCCTTCCTGTCCGTCCCCTACTGAAGAGTTGACCCCACTCTCTCCATGACCCCATTGTACATATGTTGTGTCTTTTGGTGTTCATAGATCTTCCTGGCAGTCTTGATAAATTACCAGTGTATCTCCCCCTCAATCCAAGATTGCAATTCCTTTGGCTCAAGGCAGGCATGTTAGTTATTTCTGTATCGTTTGTGCCTGGTAGAGTTCTAGGCACCGAGTACTTAACATTTGTTGAAAGAATAAGCTCTGTAATTGTGTGATTCTGGAGATAATTTGACATCACCTTTCTCAATTAATTGGCATTGAAATCATCACAATTATGACATGGCATAGGTCACATATGACACATGATAGTGTATGGACAAAAGGGGAAATCAAAGCTGTTTATGACGCTAATTTTAATAGGCATGTGCTCGCTTAAGGAAAACAATCAGAACTCACCATGGTAATGAGGGGTGATTTGCTGTTTGTGTACTAACTTAACTACCCTTCTTATTTGTAGTATGTTTTAGAGACTTAAAGATGGTGTGACTATGACATGTTCTAAACACTGAATATGGTGTTAGCTGACCTTTTGTTCTTCATATTTTCATTAACTTTTAAAGACAAAACTGCCTTGGAAGATGTTTCTGTAAGGAAGATAGTTCTCTGATTTTAGGAGGGTATACAGTGCTTGATAAAAATACAGATTCTTGATCCTCATCCCTAGCATCTTTTATTGAAGGGGTCTGGGTAGAGACTAGTATTGGGTGTGTTGAATAGCTACCCAGGGACTCTGATTCAGGTAGCCCTTTGGCCATCTTATGAGTAGGAGATCTTCTAACTGAACAGAGATCTGCTCAACTATCTCAAGTTCAAAGTCCATTTTTCTTTTGTAAGAATGGAGAGATCTGTATTCCTAGGAAGCCAGGGAAATGTCACACAAGCAGACATCTGAAAGGTCCAGCATCAGGGTAGTTCCAGGTGTACTGACTTGCCCTCACCCTTCTCTCCTGTTTCCTCTGATTCCTCCTATCTGATCTCTTCTCACTCCCAACCGCTTGCCTTTCAGTCCTTAGGTCCTCGGGACTTGGGTGTTTCCTGCCACTCAGCATCCCAGCTCTTTCCCCTACATTTCTCACCACCACCTGTGCACTTACCTGTGTCTTTTGTTTCAAATTCCCCAGAGGCAATTTGATCAGTGCAGTGTATCTTCTGGGGTCTCGATACCCAAATCAAAGGTTAGGAAAACCTCTGAGAAACATTGCTCACTGGACATCCACTCCTCATCCAGCACCAGGGGTGGGGGTGGGGGTGCTAGCAGTGGAAGGAAGGTTTTTTAGAAAATCGTGGCAGGGAGGCTGAGGGAACACTGGACAAAGTATGTTACTGGCACTCAAACCTTCTCGCCATTTCAGTATCACAATTTGTAACCAGTTATAAAATAGGGAGTAAATTTGTCTCCACAAAAGACCTTTTACCTTAAAGAATGTTCACCATATAATAGAAAATATGTAACATTGCTGTGGAGTGTGATGTTTTAGTGATGCAAACACTCAAAAGGGGGAGTTCTAAGATGTTTGGATATCAAGGAACTTTTGGAACCCAAAGGCCTGCAAATAGAAGATACTCAATTTGGATCAGACCTTCTTTTCAGTTGAGTAGAACTTCAGGTGTTCATTTTGTTTTCATAATCCTGGGAATTAGTTGTATTAAACCCCATCTTAGCTAGAGTTTTCTATGTTGTCATTAGGATGATTCTACTCACTTATCAGACTCAGTGGGAGTATGATTTGCTTGATGGAAATTTACCTTGATGTACTCATTTTTGCATGTTAGAAGTAAAACAAAAACAAAAACCCCAAAACCCTCGCACCCAGAATTGATTTCCTTGGCAAAATAATAATTAAAGAGCTTGTGTGTGCAGATCTCTTCCCCACCCCAACTCCCTCCCCCATGTACATGTGTGTGTGTAGTTGTGTGTGTTTAATAAGAAAATGTAAAAAATCTGGGTCAAAAACCAAATTATTTTGCTGAAACTTGTAACATGTCCCTAGATTAGAAAGATTTCATTTTGGACAATGCAATGAAACTTAATTATCCATGTTGTATGTCTGTATGTTTGACAGACAATATTTTGTCTTCGGAAGCCTTCAAAATATTTTGATATGCAACCTTTCTTCTTTTCCTTTGTGTTGTCAGACAACATGCCAGCTGTCAGATGGAGGGAAGCAAGAAACTTTGGCATCACTATTCCTGCCACCTTCACCGTGGAGTCCCTATAAATAGCATAATAGGATAAACCAGCCTCAGAGGGAGAGCAGCAGGTGGCACTCCTTGTATCCAGAGCTGAAGGTGTAAATGAATTTCAGTGTCTTTTTGATATCCAAACAAAAATAAGATTACAAAGAATGAAGCTTTTGTTAGGAGAGTGCCCAATATTTGAAGTAAATAATAATGATCATGATATTTTTCATTATCATGCAGCTTTCCCCTTTGAAAGAGTTTTCAAAGAAGAAAGCACCCTGTTTTCAGAACAGCCAATTTCCCTTCTTATCTCTCTAAGGAGCCTCTATGAACTCCCTCTTTTAAGGAAGGGGAGGTGATCCTGATCTGAACCAGGTGGTAGGTGGAAGGAATTAAGTCTGTTGTAGAAATGTTACCATAAAATACATTTGTTGTATTTTCCAAGAAAGGAAACCATGGTGACCTTCATCTTCTATGTTCTTAGTTGTTGTCCTATTTCTCAGCTTTATTTTCTGTCCATTCCTTGCCATTTCAGATTAATCACTACTTTTATGGCCCGTCTTAAGTCCTAGCTCCTTTTCTCTGCCCTAATTGCTCTGTATTGAAGAAACCTGCTCTCCTCGGGCCACCTATAGCATGAACAGAAACACAACTTATCACATGGTTCAGCATTTGTATTAGGATTCAGCTGTGTCTTACACCTCATGTTTTTAACCAGATTTTGATCTACTTGAGAAAATAGAAGGTGACTTCATCTCTCATGTACTCATCATGATGTTTCACACAATTCTGCATCCAGAAGCGTCACATTCTACTTTATTCACAGTCAACCTACCCCAGGAACATCCAACCAGCACCAAAAGAGGGATGGGCGATGATGGAATTTGTGGGCCCTCTGACCTTGTGCCATCTTTTCTTCTGCTCTTACCTGGATCTTTTCAGATTCCAGCTCTGGCTCTTCTCTCTCTCCGGTCCCACACTTACCCCTCCAGCTTGCTCAGAGGTTCAGTGACCTCTACGTGGTCAGCTCCATCTGTAGCTTTGCAAGCCCCTGACTCCTGGGTCCTCTGGGTGACTGTTCAGGAATGGATCAGGATTCCTGATCAGGAATGGACCACGGATACTCAGTTGTAAATAATTTACTTTATCCTTTGCAATCAGTTAACATCAAGCCAAACTTGTGTCGGGGCCACAGCTGTGCATAATGTGACCCAGGCTTTTTTCTCATTTCTGTCCCCTTCCCTCAAAAATTCTGGCCTTTCTGTCCCTTGAAGCTTCAGGACACTTTCACTTCTCTCTATCTGGAGGGCTTTCCTTCAGCTGGCCACACATCTGGTTCCTGCTCATGTTCTCAGCACACCCTTCTTAAATTTGACACCCTCCCATTCCTCTCTCAACCCATTTTCACTTCCTTCACAGCATACGTCACCATCTACAATTATTTATTTGTTAATGTATTTACCATATATCTTCTCCCATCAGGAGAATGTAAATTCCATGAAAGCAGGGGCTTAATCTTTTCTATCACCGAGAGGGCACTGAATGTAGAAAATGCTTAATATATGGATAGGTGCTTGCATGGATGTGGAAGGAGTGAGTACACAAAAAATCAAGTTCTTTCATAATGTCTGTACTCCCTATACCTGCTTTCACTTCAGGAACCATGCTCTCTCTCT
This sequence comes from Mellivora capensis, assembly GCA_004024625.1. Lineage (NCBI taxonomy): Eukaryota > Metazoa > Chordata > Mammalia > Carnivora > Mustelidae > Mellivora > Mellivora capensis. The sequence continues at coordinate 22,783 of PISX010001187.1, forward strand.
CTCTCGTTATATATGGTTTGTTACCTAATTGAGAACTAAATTGTTAATGTCACAGATGCCATATTGTCTCAGTGAGCTGGAGATCTATGCCAATCCTTGATTAATTACCTGTTTTTCCTCACATTTGAATAGAGTGACACTAGTTTTTAGTTGATCATCTGCTGAATCTACTACATGGGTAACACAGTGATGCCTCCTCTGCTGGGTGGAGATAATACATCATCAACAGCTCCATCTGCTCAGACCTATTCATTGTTCAAAGGGGGTCCTGCCCATTGGGTCTTGTTGGTATATATGCCAAAACAGGCAACTGGGAAGATGAGGTAGTACTACTTACCAGTATTTCACAGGCCAGCAAACCAAGGTTCTGAGACTCAATCACAAAGCTGTTAAAAAAAAAAAAAAAGAAATGAACAGACATGCTGGTTGTGAAATCCAATTTTATGTGATTTCCTCTACATCACTGTCTTTCTCTTGGTCCTCTGCATTTTTCCACCATCTTCTGTTCCTTACAATCAAAGTTGTATCTGAGTGAAAGTTACATAAATAACAGAAGGTGGCCTCCAGTGGTGACAGAAACCATGGGGTCCTTTGTGAATTCCCTTAAAACATGTGTCCCAGGGAGAAGCTGGAGGTGGTCTTAATAGTCTAGGGTGGGGTCTGCAAACTTTTGGTAAAAAGCCATATGGGAATTTTAGACTTTGAAGCCTAAGAGGAAAAATCAAGGATGTTACATAATATTTATATGACAGATGAGATGAATTTATACACTTTTTTTCCCCAACAATTTAAAAATGTAAAACCTTCTTAGCTACAGACCATACAGAAATAGCCCAATTGGGCCTGAGGGCTGTGGTTTGATGACTTCTACTCCAGAGAAAAAACAAATATTAGCCCAGGACTCTTAAACCAATACCATGTTGAATGAATGAATGAATATATATATATATATATATATATATATATATATAACCTTGCCTTTGGCCACAAACTTGGCTCTTTTTCAGGGTGTGCTCACTTCCACACTTGTGTCCTGGCAGCCCCTTCTGAATTCTGTAACATCTGTGGAAAGTTGGAAGGGACCATACCTTTTAACTTGGCCACAGGAGATGTATTTTCTTACTGGAACGTCCTCAGGTGGGGACATGAGCCTTGTTACAGTCTTTGCTATCTGGCTATAGTTTTCTCTCTCACTTCCTCTCTTTAGAGTTCCCACAGAGGCCTTTCTGCTCATTCAGTTATCTGGAACACATCACTTAACCAAACCCTCATTAGACTTGATTGCTAGATTTTCAGTAAACAATAAAACTTACTTTTGAGCATTGCTGTACTGATGAGACTACTAAGGTAGATGGAATTAGGCCTATTTAGAGCTCTGCTTCCCTACATGTATGGGGGAAGCGTCTCATTTTTAACTGAAGGGGGTGGTAGTTATGGAACTTGAAGAACTTCCTAACCATTTGAGACTGCGTCATGCCTTAGACTGTATAATGCATTGGCTTTTGAGTATAATGCATTGAGTTTAATGCATTGGCTTTTTTTTTCTTTTGAGTATAATGCATTGGCTTTCTTCTATGGAAAGTTCTTCCCAGTGGTTTTTAATAGGACTTTAAATATCATCCAGAGTTGGAGGCAAAGCCCTAAGGTAGGGTCTTCCCACATAAAGCCAGAACAGAACTCTATCCCCAAGTACAGAAGACTCTTGAACAACACAGGGATCGGAGAACACCAATTCCCCCACCACCACTCCACCCCACACACAGACAAGATTTCATTAACTTTTGACTCTCTGCAACCTAATGACTAATAACCTACTATTGACAAGAATCCTTACTGATAAACCATGGTTTATCATGGTTACTGATAAACCATAGATTAACACATGTTTTCTATGTTCTATATATTGTATACTGTATTTTTACAATGTAAGCTAGAGAAAAGAAAATGTTAACAATAAGGAAAAGAAAACACATATATAGTACTGCATGGCATTTATCAAAACACCCACATGTAAGTGGGCCTGTGCAGTTTAAAACATGTTGTTCAAAGGTCCACTGTACTCCCATCTTCCTGCCTCATCAGTACATGGATGGTTACACTTCCTGGGACCTTGCAGTTAGCTGTGGTCTGTGGCTTGCTTTGGATGATAAAATTTGAGAGGAAGTAGCATGTGTCTCTTCTAGACAGAAATATTAAAGTGCCAGAGCAAGAGATGAGAGCTCCTTTTTTCCTAGCCACAGGGAACATGGAAGCCCAGTGAAGACAGATTTGCCATCAGTCTGGGCCCTCCAAGAAAATCTTCCATGAAGCTGTATGGAGCATGAAGTTGCAGTGAGAAATAGACCTTTGTGGTTTTAAGTCACTGAGATTTAGGGTTTTATTGTTATTTCAGCAAAACTCAGCTCATCCTGACTGCTCTCACAGTCCAAATCCTAGTCTAGTCCAAATGCATGAGTAGAGCAAGAAGAAAAATAATGCTGCTTGTTTGTTAGAATTATTAATAGTGGTTTCCAATTAGACTATTTCTATATACAATTGTCCTGTGCTCCATGCTTGTTGAGCTGTAGCTAAAGTTGTGTGCCTTTGAGTATGGATCCAAAGACCAAACCTCTACCACAGAAGGGGAAATGGTGCTTGAGTTGAAGGCAAAATCCAGATAGTGGGGTGAATGCCATCGCATTTTGCCCTGCAAACATTTATTGAGCACCACTGTATACAAGACACTGTTAGGACCTCAGACTATTTTATCAGACAGTTTCTGAAGAACTGCAAGTATTTTCTTTGATTTCTTGTTTTCCTTGTGGTCAAGCAATTAGTTAGCAGGACACATAATTAGCAGCTATTGTACCTCTATGCAGACAATTTACAAGTCTATTCTCCAAAAGGGGAAATGTTAATGAGAAGAGAATCCTGTGGCTGGACTCTTGGAGGGAACAACTGTCTGCCTTCATTGCATTCACTGGGCAGCTTGGTTCCTTGGGTGTTCTGTACTCGGTCAGCAGAAGCATCCAGCGACTCACGTGACACAAGGTTTATTTTGACCTCCTAAGATTGAAAACTTATTGCTAATTTAGTGGGCCCTCTTGGCCAGCATGAGAAAGTAATGTGAAAAATCAAAACTGACAGCACATTTAAATCACACCCCTCATCCAGACTGGGCATCTATACATATCATGAAACAATTTAAGTCCCCAGATGAAAAAACAAGGGACACTATAATTGTCGGAGGATGTGTATTGAAGGTAGAACTTTCCAGCTACTAAGGACCAAGGGTTGGGTAGTCCACGTTCAGGTTGCAAGCGGGAGAAATTTAGCCACTGACCAGTTAAGAAACCTGGAGAAGCCACAAAATATGAGGGTAGACTTGCTCATTTTCATCCAGCACACAACTGTAGCTGCTATAGAATTTCCAATACTAAACGAGATTGCTAGGGAATCCTCTTTTTCTCCTCTTACTGCAAAATAATGCAAAATTTATTCAGTAAGTATGTTTTTGTGAATCTCCATGAGATGCTCACTTTGTTAGTTGAGTAAGGAAATGCCAAGCTCATGAGCAAGTGATTTCTTCAACTCAAGTGTTGGTAGTATACCCTGCATCAGGTTCCCTTTTGCTTATAGGTCTTAAGTTATACTTTGTCGGGCGCCTGGGTGGCTCAGTGGGTTAAGCCGCTGCCTTCGGCTCAGGTCATGATCTCAGGGTCCTGGGATCAAGTTCCGTCCTGGATCGAGTTCCGTATCGGGCTCTCTACTCAGCAGGGGCCTGCTTCCCTCTCTCTCTCTGCCTGCCTGCCTCTCTGTCTACTGTGATCTCTCTCTGTCAAATAAATAAATAAAAATCATTAAATTAAAAAAAAAAAGAATGCTGTCCTCTTAAAAAAAAAGTTATACGTTGTCAGTGTGCAAGATGGAAAAGAAACTTGTGAACCCTGGATATTCCTGTTTGTGAGAGAGGGGGAGTAGAAATATGGCAAAGGAGGCAAGTGAGAGGCCATGTTGGCAGAACTTTGAGAATTTGCCTTTTCAGTCTAAAACCAATATCTGAGCCATGGTATTGATAGTTTTGAGACAAGAGCAAATACTGGGTATTAGAAATGGGTTTTTGTTTTGTTAATGTAAAGGAGGAAGGAAGCCCCTGTTGCTTTAATGAGTACCACAGTTAAGATGCTCAGAGGATTGAGTAAACACTCAATTTTGAGCAATCTTCATAAGGTGGGATTATGGGAGATTTGCTTCCCATACAAAGCTTTGGGTCTCTCCCTATAAGTGCTGCATAGTTCCGCCAGCGTTGTGACCAGCGAGTTTTTGTTGGGGGGGGGTCCCAGAGTTCTGTATGAGATGTGGCATCAAATTCTCTGGACTTCGGATTCCACTGTGGCTCCAAGAATTGGTTCACGACTTCAAGCTGCTGTGTGCAGGTACAACTAAGCAGTATCTTGCTCGGCTATGCATCACATGCCTCTTGTTTCCGGGCTTCACTGACATCAGTGCCTAGGGGGACATGGGAGCTGCTTAGCAGGTTTGCAAGGGCATCCTGGAAGCCTGGGAATTAGTGACCCTTCAGGAAACCCTTGGTCAGTGGGAGGTGAGAGTTGAGGAATAAATGCCTTCTCCTCTCACCTCCAGGTGGGCACTTCTAAGGCACATTTAACAAGCTTCTCAGAAAGTCTCAAGGGATGTAGCATTGCAGCGTCTACAATGGAGACACATTGATAGCATGTCTTCATGTTGGCTCAGTCCCCCAGCCCTTCCCTCCTTCCCAAGCATCCATTTGCCAAAGAAACCACCTACATACAAAGTGTGTCTCAAGCTCTCTTTTGAGGAAGCCTGTCCTAAGATACATTCTATTAGTAGGCCTTCCCTGTCTTTGGCAGAAGTGTGTAATTTTAGGCTAAATTCAGTCTTACTGCTGTTGAGACATTATTAGTGAATATGAAAGATCCCACTTTTCCATTTCCAATACGGTTTTAGCACCAGGGCCAGTGGACTAAAATGATCCCATTAAAATGGTCAATGACCTATTTTTTCCCTCTTGATATGGGAGAAGTTCTTTTAATGTGTGTTTCTAGCCCGCTGTATTGCTCCTTTGTGAGCCTCATTATAAAGCCCTGACCTTCAGGAAAGAAATTAAAGGATAGGGGCATTTCATGATATTCATGTTCGTTCTCCGTGTGCTTTTTGATCTTTGTAAAGTATAAACAGTCTGGGGAGAGTGCTGACAAGGCCAGTGTTGTACCCTTGATCCCGGCATGGGCTGATTAGCCTTGCATAGCAGAAAACCATCACATAGCCTAAAATTGCATTCTGAATTCTGGTGGAACGTGGTGTGTCTGCTCTTGGTCACCCAGGGTAGCAGATGACAACATGCATTTCATCCTCCGTCCTGAACACAAAACACAAGTGCCTGTGACAGTGATTTGGAAATGCAGCATTGCCTACCATGAGATGAACACATTTATACGATGGGGCATTTTTAGCTGGCTGAGCAGGGCTTGGATTAGACTCATGTAGGCAGTGCCCTGGGGTTAGGAGTGTGAGGGCAGCAAAGCATCAGAACTGTTTGTCACAGGAGACAAGGGACTTGGAGAGATGCTGGGTGTAAGCAGACTTGCTTCAAGGCACACAGCCCAGGTGTGGCGCTCCTCTAGTGGGGAGCCGAGGAGGGGCCAGGCTCCCCACTCTGCCTGGGGATCAGTTCCCTGCTGAGACGGCACACCTGCCTAGACATGGGTGTTTGTGTATATGGTGATGGGGCTGGGGACAAGGCTGAGAGAATTGGAGTCAGCCGAGCTGCTGAGTGCTCTAAAAACTGTGTGTTTATGGGGCATTCGCTGTGGCACTTTTCCCCTTGTCCCAGATGAGGTGATTCTGTAGCTGTATTTCTAATGGCAGTAGGTCATCTGGAAACTCAGGAAGCTGCCCTTGTCCCTGAGTTTCAGAGAAGGCCTGGCAGCTCCCCAGGAGGGCTGCAGCTTGGCAGAGACTTGGCTAAGGGTAGAATTCGTTCTGTAGGGGGAAGCATGTTTGAATTTAATTTTGTGGTCTAGGAATGAGGAAGGTTTTTTATTTTGGTGGTGAAATTTGTATGACATAAAGTTAACCACTTTAAAAGCATACTGGCATTTAGCTGTGGCATATAATATATTTACAGTGTTAAAGAACATGGCCTCTATCTACTTCCAAAATATTTTCATCACCCCCAAATGAGATGCCAGTGGAATGTCATAATGTGGTTTTAATACCTGAGTACACTGAGAATTGCCATTCTATGAGGAGAAAAAATTTTTTTCAAATATTTACTTATTTGGGGTGCTGGGTGGCTCAGTGGGTTAAGCCTCTCTGCTTTCGGCTCAGGTCATGATCTCAGGGTCTTGGGATCGAGCCCCGCGTGGGGCTCTCTGCTCAGTGGGGAGCCTGCTTCCTCTTCTCTCTGCCTGCCTCTCTGCCTACTTGTGATCTCTGTCTGTCAAATAAAAAAATAAAATACTAAAAAAAAAAAAAAAGAAAAAAGATTTACCTATTTATTTTAGAGGGAGCACATAAGCACACGAATGGGAGGGACAGAGGGAGAGGGAGACTCTCAGGCAGACTCCCGGTAGAGTGCTGAGCCTGATGTGGGGCTCAGTCTCAAAACCCTGCGAGCATGACCTGAGCCGAAACCAAGAGTCTGACGCTCAACCGACTGAGCCACCCAGGCGCCCTCCCACCCACAAAAGTTTTAAGAACAAATATGCTATTTTTAAATTTTATTCTATTTTTAAATGACATAAATTTATTTTTGTTCCTTCCAATTTAGAGAGACCATGGATTTTCAATGCAGAAAATTTAAAAAAAAATGTGAAATCAGAAGGTAAATCAGAAGGAAAAAAAATTGTGAAGTTAGAAGGAAAAAAAATACCCAAACACAATATGAAGAAGGGGCAGGGCTAGTTGGGACAAAGTTATAGCAAAATCTTTTGCTAAATAAACATGCTGTTCTCTACCCCCATATCTGGATCAATGCAGATAGTTACATGTGAGAATCCTACGACAGAATCTGGGCAATGTGTCTTCCTGAATCTTCCATGTGTTTTCTAGAATGTTTCTAGAATGTTCCACACCAGGAGTTCAAAATCAGGTCAGACTGGAGGTAAAATTTGATATTTACTGTGTAACTTGGTAAGATGGGTACAATTTTTGTGAGCCTTGGTTTTATTATCTGTAAAATGGGGTTAATATCTGCTTCATGAGTTAATTGCTTATTGTGAAAAGTAAATGCCTGGTACCCAGTGCTGAGTAAATGATAATTAAGAGAGAGACAACTGTGAAGACAGGTAGAGATACAGATGTTCGGGGGCGAGCTCAGCCAAGCCCCCAGGCAAGTGACCCTCAGTTGTTTTATCCTATGGTGGGTTTGAAGCTCATGCCATCGCAAATGGAGTCAGACTCCCACATACTAAAAGCTTGGATGCCAAACACCTGCTGGGCCCTATCAGCTACCGCAAGAGACTATCTCCCAATTTAAAGCGGGATCACTTTGGGGAGCACTAACTCTGTGGCTCATCAGTTGAAGAGAAATCAAGAAAGGGGAGTGAGTGGGGCAGGAAAGGTTGTATGCTCTGTATATGACTAGTCAGTGGCACAGGGGAGCTTTACGACCGGCCCCTCCCAAGGCTAGAAATGGCACAAGTTTGATAGGCATGGCCTTGCTGCCTGCGGTAGGGTGTCTGATTCTCACGAGACTGAGAAGCTCATGTGCCATGCGCCGGGGGCTGGTTTTGTGTAGGACCTGAACACTTCATTTCCTGTGATCCAGGTGTGGAATGAAATTTGGAATCCCATTACCTTAGCCGAGATGATACATTCAGTGCCTCCAATCTGTAATTTATTCAGCGAATTGTTGAACATCTGTGGGTTAGATGTTATTCAAGGTGTTGACCTCTGGAAAGAAAACATGGCCCCAGCCATCATGAGAGTCCCAGTCTAGAGTGACCATTCCTTGAATCATCCTGGGGGGTCTTCACCTCTCAAGATGTATATCCCACGCATCAGAAAATCATTCCATGAGCAGACAGATTTGGCAAGGAGCATAGAGGACATAACTCTACATTAATGTTTAAAACTTCTAAGACATCCCATAGCAAAGGAAAAAAATACATATAACTGAGTATGTCCAATGCTAATTTAAACATGAAATCTTTTTGTCACTTAAAACTCCTTAACATCACCTGAAGCGGTGTTCCCTGCTGGTCTAGAAGAAATCTGTCAAAATATCAGTTCTCCGGACTGTGATTCATATACATATACAGATCTATGTAATACCTTCAGAACTGTTGAGATTTTATTCCATTTCTCCAGTCCGCTAAAGGAGAGATGGAAAACGGCAGTGTTTTTAGCCAGCCAGCTCAGATAAGCAGGGGGTGCAGCAGGCAGCAGGCTAGGAGTCTGTGCTCACTGACAATTTGGTCGCAGTGCTGTGACCTGGAAACACACATCCTTCAGCTCCAGTCGGCCTCTGCTGGGTGGTGGGTGTGCGGGTCAGACTAGTGAGAGCTTGGTTTCTTAGGAGAACATGGACATCTGTATTTTTTGGACACGAAATTTCACAATGTCAGATTCCTAGAACACTGTACTGGCCAAACAGAACAACAGAAACAGACTTCTATAGGCCAGTCCTGGGGGAGCTACCAAACTGTGCCCTGGCCCTGGGGGGATGGGGTGTGAACTATTTTCAGATTGATAAGAGATATAACATCAGAGGATCTGTGAGTTCATGAGGCAAATGCCATGCCCAGATAATTACGTTGGTGAAAATGCTGTCCGTGCACTGTGATTCCCCGTGTGCGTCTTCCTTGGCTCCTCAGTGAAAAGCATTGGCACAGCTGAAGGCTTTCTTCCCTGATACAGTTTCTGCAATTAGCTTCCAGGGCAGCTCCTCCAACTCCTTTGCTGTTTTTCCTTTTCTCCAAAGTTTGAGAATGTTTGGAAAGACACAACTCTGTTCTTCCTTATTTACACTCCCCTCCTGAGAGATGTCACATAGCCTGCAGGGCTAAGTGCCATCTCTATGCCCGCATGAGCATATTTCTATTTCTAGCCCAAATTTCACTCCTGAACTCTCCAGAGTTGTACGTTCAAGTCTCTTCTTCAGTCCTAGTAGATCTTGAACTGGGCAGATCCAAAGCAGAGATCTGGATGTTTCCAGTCCCCAAAGCTTATACACCCACAGCCTCCCCCATGTTGTAATAGTAGTGACAATGAACTACACAGCTGATTCCCTCCCTCCCTTCCAGTCTTGAACTGAATGCTCCCTCCTCCAGAAGGCCCACCCTGGTTACCCTGTTTGAGATTGCAGCCGACCTCTGGTCCCCCATACCCTGCTTGATCTTCTCCCTTAGCACTTACCTTCTAACACACAATATATTCTTATGTTTACCGAGAGTGCCTGTCTGCACTAGAATGTAAATTCCACAAGGGCTTAGGATATTTGTCTGTTTTATTTCCTAATATACCCTTAGATTCAATATGAAGCACATAGTAGTTGCTCAGTAAATGTTTGAGTAAATAAATGCCGGTTGTCACTTGGCAAGGAATTCAAGAGAAAATGTGCTTAACAGCTCAAACTTGCCATAAATGTTCAAGTGTTCATGTCTACTAGTTAGTGTCCATTAACTGAATTGAACCACAAACCACTGGGAGTATTTGGTACGTGGAATGTATTTGGTATGTGGAAACCCTATGATTGTTGGGGCAGGTTTTAAGAAATAAGCATGTAATGTGTGTGCAGATATATATAAATAGATGTTTTTTCTGATTAAGAGTTTCATAAGCCAAATATTCTAGGGGACATCTCTCTGTTGAAGCATTCTCCCAACTTTCTGCTAGGGTTCCAAATTTAAAATTAAAAAAACAGAACAGAGGTCCTGCAGACTTCTCCCTGTACTGATAGCTCATTTCCCAGTGTGTTGCTAATCTCCGGTTTTGCCCCAAAGATAGTATTTTAAAACTTTCACACTGAGTTCCTTTGTGTATCAAAGACAAAGTTATTATCGAAATTATTACTCATGTTCTTTGTCATGCAAAAAGCATAAGTAATGTTTTTAATAATGCAAGCCATTAAAAGTGGATGGGCTGAATTCATTGTGTCTGTTTCAAGCCTGCTTTGGAAAAGAAATTTTCTCTGCACAAAGGTGTAACCCCTTGATGCCTGCAGGAGTCTTTCCCTCTGTTTTTTCAATATAGAATTGAGCACCTATTTCATTTAGAGACTCAGAGCTAAAGCTTTAGCCTCTCAAGCCTCTTCCCTAGAGATGGAAAGGTCTTGGAAGGAATAGCTGTGAGGAAAAACTTTCTTTGGAAAAATCACTTTGGAAGAAAATAAAAGTTCTGGATTTTAAGTATGACTCCTTTCTTCAAAATGGCTTGGGGGTAGCTCATCGGAGAGGGGATTCTTCACGAGTTAAGATGCCCTTCAGGATGGAGGCCCTCTCACTGGCAAGCTGGAAAGTAAGAAACGTGGTACGTGAGTAGCAGAGAGCAAGAGAATGTACCCCAAGTGATTGATGCCCAAGTGACTTCAGGAAAGCAGACAGGAAATCCTTGTCCCGAGGCTCACAATATTTTTTAAATGTGGTGGGTCCACGCAGCCACCCCCAATCACTTTGCATCAGCATGTGAAATTATTGTAGTGGATATGATTTTTAAAAGTAAAAAAATTAGTAAGAATATATTTTTTAAAAGATGGATGTCAAGAGGACCAACACCAAGTCTAGGCCAAATTTCAAGTGCCTCTGATTGTTGGTACCATGTCACCAGCTTTCCTAAATTCCAAAATTCGGATTCCTATCCAGGCTTTTGCCCAATACCTGATGGCCCTCTTTTGCATGTCTCAGACCTCAGAAAAGGCTTTGGAGCAGGACACACTAAGAGTGGTTATAAGAGCTTCATCTGGGCTTAGCCCAGTGTGCTTTGAAACTTCTGGCTGCACATAACCAGCGTCTTGATCCCAGAGTCCTGAAATTAGTTGGCTTACAGATGTGAGGTCTTCAGAGTTTCCTTCAGAAGGAATCAAGGGGGCCTGTAGCTTTAATTCCTCTCCCAAATAGCAGTCTTTGTTCTAGTTAAGAGCCCAGCCTATAAAGTAGTTACATAATGGGGGAGAGGCAAGAAGGCTGGGATTAGAATAGCTCTCCAGGGAGAGGAAAACACATTGTAACTTTCTCAAACCCCAAATCTGTACAGTTTCTCTGCTGCTGAAAGAAATGGATGTTTATTTTTTGCTTCTTGTTGCAGAGAAGAAATGTGAAGGATCAAAAGAATGGATTTGCCTGGATGTTCTTGTGGCCTGATTAGGTTGGAATTAGTCTTTTTCTCTCTTCACTGACAGAAGCAGAGACCATCTGCGGAAATTATTTAAATTCTTGTGCCTACCAGGGAAGCTGTTTTATTTGCCGCTGCATTTATTGTAGCGCCGGGGAGCTCCACAGGCATTCCCGACTTTTGCTGCAATAGCACCAGTGTTGCCTCTGGCCATGAGATTAACAAAAGGAAAAAATTAACTTTCCTCCAGCTGAAAATTAACACTTTAGATTAATTAAAAAGCAAATGTGATCAAGGCCCCTGGATTTTTTCTCTGAGGGTCCTTTCTGCAGGGGCTTCAGGACAAGAGTGAGGCTTCTTAGCTGATGAGGGGATAGGGGAGGGAAGAGTTGAATATTTCATCAGGATGAATTTATAATGTAATTTGCCCAATGTGAATAGAAAGCAAACCAGTGGGAATCTAAAGCCTCTCTTGCTCCATGCAGAAGGGATCCTCACTGCTGTTTGTTTTGGAGGAGATGGGGAGGCTAAGATGAGCATGTGGGCTGCATGCCGCCTTTTGGAATGAGGCTGCCTTCTTTCCATGTCCCAGGTGCTCCATGTGACCTTGGCACTCTTGGCAAGCTACTTCATTTCTCAGGAAACTGTTTTCTCACTAACAAAATGGGTATAAGTAATAAAACCTACAAGCCACAAAGCCCTTAGCATATAGGAGGCACTCAGATGGTGGACATCATTGTCAGCATATTTATGGGGGGGTGGTGTGTTTGGTGCTTAGTAACAGTCACTCACCCTACAAACACACAGGTGGTATTGACAGTTATTCATTATTACTTGGTCTTTGGAACTAATACTCCTATTCTAAGCCATGTGTCTTAATTATGCTTTTGCTACTCGTAATTTTGCTAGAAGGGATCTGATCTGACAAAGGTCATGAAAATCTAGTAGACTATGTCATGGCAAATCTCCTTCCATATATTTTGTTTATTCTTTGAAGATCTCTGTGCTTTAGAAATGTTGTTTCTTGATTCTTCCAACTACAAATTTGGCTTCTTCTGGATTCTTTCATGTTTAAAAGCATTTAAAGCTTTTTGCTCTCTTGTCCCAATCCATTTTTTCTCCCTTAGCTCATGGACCATAAAACACCCTAGCCACACTGAAATTCCTACATTTTTCAAACCATTTGGGATTTTTATACTGTCTGTTTTGTCTCTTAAGAGTTCCTCTGTCCTTGAAGACTTCTCCCCCTTTGAATCTGGATGTGGAAAACTCCTCTTTATAATTAAGCCCTATCCCCAATACCCAGTTTTTCATCCCTGAAACTCTCCTCTGATCTTAATCTACATCCTGGTCCCGTCCATCCTTCTTTATAGGAATGATGTGTTTCTCTTTACATTCCACTCTTTTAGTTTTGTGTATGACAGTAACAATATTAGTAAGGTAATTAATTTATGGGGCAACATCATTATCTACAGCTCCTAGAAGATGACCATGCACTGGGCATCATGTGAAGAATGTACTTGGCTTATCTCACTTATGCTTTACAACAACTTCATGAGGTGAAAACTAGGATCTTCTGTAGTTGGCAAATGGGGAAAGTAAGGCTCCGATATACTTGCCGCAGTCCCCCAGCAGTGGTAGATGAAGCGCTAGAACACGGGCCAGTTTGTCTTTAAAGCCGATGTGTCAAAATGTGTACTCTCCTTCCCAGGCATTGCCAGGATAAATTCCTTTCTATTATTATGGTCCTATCAGTCTCTCTTTTTTTAAAATTGTAAGTCCTCTGAGGTCCAGGACCATGACTCATTTGTCATTTCATTCCCTAGGCCTTAGCATGGAGGCTGTTTACCAGGTGGGTGCCCAGAACACAATGGAAGGATTGAGTTTGGGCATGCATGGGCTGGCAAAGACAAGAGTTGAGGACGGTGGCCCCCTATTCTCTGAAATATAACCCTAATTATAACCCCCCTAATGACATCACTTTGTATGCCCCTCAGACAAGGACTAATGATTCTCAGTCTTTGTGAGCACATTAAGACGTGATTAAATTCTGTCAGCTCAGCTCTCCCACCTTCTAAATTAGAGCAGTGAGCATGGTTTCTCTGCTCGAGTCACGTTTTGCTGCAGCAGATTCCATTCAACCTCCTGACACCAATTTGTGTGATATTTTAGCATTTAGCACACAGACAGGAAAATGGTGTTCTTCCCTGTGTCCTCTAGGCTGACAGCGCACTTTGAGGTTCAGCCACGTGGTTTGTGCTCGCTCCAAGTCTAGTCTACTCTATTGAAATTCTCCTCCTGAAATTCACTCATTAAACTCTCCCATGATCCATCACGATGAAACTGATTCTCGCAGTGTTGTCTTTTGCCATTATTAATCTTTGGGGATTGATGCTTGCTGGTGCTTCTGACTGGCTCACATGATTTCAGCTATTAATCTTTATCTCAATCAAATTATTTACTGTTTTAACTTGGAAGGTCTTGCTGCCTCTGGGGCTGAATCTTATCAGCTCTGATGGCTTCGCAGGGAAATCTATTTTTTAACCCATCAACTTTTTGGTTTGCAAGCAAATTCTACCCATAAGAATTCCTGGATGGTGATGTTGTTTTCTTGAGCCCTTTTCCAAACACTGTTTTTCTCTCCATTTTTGTCTGTCTACCTCCTTCCTGGGGGTAGTTAAGTGAGGTATCTAAAAACTGACTTTCAAAAACCTTCTCACCAGATGTCTAATTCATAGGAAGCTACTGTGGTGGACATGATCTAGCAGGTCTGTCCATGACCAACTGCCCCCACAAACTGCTTCTGGCTAAAAACTTAAAGTGTTAGGAGTACTAAGGCAGACTCATTCCTGGGAGACAAGAGACTAGTTTATTTACCATGTTGGCTCTAAGATTCCCCCCATGACATTGTGGAACCCGCCTTAGGCTGCAGGGCAGTCTGGAACACTTTCATCCAACCTTCTCTCCCTCTCTACCCCATTGGGGGTCAGACTGCAGCAAGATCTGCTCTCTTCTGTCCCAGCTTCCTTCTGAAGACCCAGGCTTACACAGATCTCTTTCCACCTCTCTTCAGCTAGAGACCTGGCTGCACATGGAGAGTTTCACTTTAATGGAAAATGGTATCAAGGGTCTGAGAACAATAGGTACACCAGAATCTGATATTCTTTCAAGGAGAAGACTGAATCAGTAAAATTATTAGTGGAGTGAAATTGAAATAATGAGTTTCTAAGACAGGGCATGTGGCATTTGTTACTTCATGGATTCACTAGACTGAACACTGCCTAATTAACTTAATTAAGATTCAATATATTCATTAGGATGTATTCACATACTTCTCAAACAATTAGAGGTCAAAGGTGGGAAAAAGACATGACAAATATAACGTGGGGGAGGGTACCAGTGATGTACACTGAATGCTCTTACAAATAATCATGTGTTTTTTATTTTGTATCTGGATGTTCTTAGTTAAGAGATGTAAACAATATTCAGGTTTGTGTGATAATAAAGGAGATGTAAAGAAATGGGGAGGATAGTAAGAAGACTAAGTTTTAGGAGACAGAAACTAACCCCCTGCTTTCACCTGTTAAGGTCTGGCTGAATGAAAGGTTGATCTGGTAGAGCCTTGACCTTGGAGAAAGGAAAACTTGGCCTCTAATCCCCAACAAGCCAGTAATTCACACCTGCTGTCTGGTCCCATTACCTCATTTGTACAGTTTGGTAGGATGGGCTAGCTGAGTGCCATGTCCCTCCCTTCCTAGATTCCTCCTGCATCATCTAGCAGGAACCTCAGCTCACTGGCTATTGAAGGTTTGTGTTGATGAGTCGTGTTTCATGTCTAGAAAGCTAAATATCCTAGAATGATTCCAGAATGTTCAAAAGCAATAAAATTCAAGATACATGTATGTTGACTAACTAAATATATAGAAAGGGAATTTAAGAAAGGACATAATCCCAATTGTCATCCAGAAAGCATGGATTTCATGGAGTAACTTACCCAAGCTTGTTTATGGAGTTTCTGCTGTTTTTAAGGCACTGTGCTAGGTCTGGGCATTGTTTGCAGATAGGCTCCATTAGCGTAATTCTGCAGATGAGTCTACGTCACTGGTTACCTAATACCCTAGGTGTCTTCCTCCTTCCAGTCAAAGCAGAAAGAGACGGCTTGACTAAGTGGAGTAGTGGCAGAGAATGAATTCAGCTCTTCTCTGCATGAAGCCCACACCTTCAAAGGTGGAACTCACTTCCTATCAGAGGGATGAAGTGTATACAGGTCCAAACTAAAAGCTTTTTACCCCGTTGCCTTTTAACATTTCTTGCTGCTTTTAGAAAGGGGAGAGAGAATCAGATTCGGTGACACCACTTCTAATGGAGTCTTTACCTTTGATGCCTTTTGAAGGAAGAACCACTGTACGTGCTTTCTGTCTCGTAATGTCAGTTTTCTTTTTTCCAGTCACAGACAGGGATTCATCTACGGCGTTGCAATCCTGGGGTCTGGATCGGGTGTACTGGTGGTTGGTGGGAGGGCTCTGCCCGTGCACTGAAAATTTCCAAGGCTGGTTCCTTTGCTTGTGGTGGTCTGTGTCTGTCTTGGGCCTTCTGATGCCTTGGATTGTATCGTCTGGCATCTCACCACGTTTCTGCCTCTTCCAGGCAACACTGCATTACGGGAAAGTCAGACAGGGAAGTCAGGCAGCAGTCCCAATGCAAATGGAGCTAACCTGTGATACTAGTTACTAAGGGGTTGGTGGTGGCTGAGCTGATGCTCTCCCCAGCCATCCGGAACCTCCCACACACCCCCCACACTGAGTCCCGAGGAGAGATGATTGCCTTTGCCTTGCTCCCACGTTCTTGTTCAAAGTTAACATTTAATACATTTATCAATACTGATTATGCAACTATTTCAGGCTCTCTGAAAAAAAGCTTAGAACGTGTAGGAAAGCCCAAGGAAGACAAACAAAACTTTCTTTTTTTTCTACAGTCAGGGGTCTTATTGCACATACTGCGCTGTTCTTACATTCTACTCAACACTGTACTCATAATACTTCCTTGCCTTTAAATTGGTCAGATGTTGGGAGTATTTTCCCTTTCTAACTTGTGTTTACTCTTCTGGCAGGACTGTGCTTGCATTCAGCTCTCTTCGCACATCTGTGATACTTTTTCCCCTTAGGATAAAATCTTCAAAGTAGAGTTGCTGTGTTGCTCAGGCTATTTTACAAATTTAGTGGGTTTACGTCCCCCACAAGTGTTGGAGGAGGACCCTTGGATTAAATCCACCTGCCTGATGCAGGGGGTGGCAGCGGTTGTAGTTTATACTGGTTAATTTGACAGGTCAAAATGGGTACCTAACTGGCATAAACATTTTGATTATTTTTTTGTTTTGTTTTTAAAGATTTTCTTTATTATTTGAACAAGAGAGAGAGAGCGTGCGAGTGAGCAAGAGAGGGGAGAGCAGGGAGCCTGATGTGGGACTCGATCCCAGGACTCTGGGATCATGACCTGAGCTGAAGGCAGATGCTTAACGAACTGAGCCACCCAGGCCCCCAACATTTTGATTTATTCGATAACTACAAATTTTTAAGTGTTTTCCTCTTAGGTTCACTGGATTGTTTGTGTGTTTCCCATTTTTTTTCTATTTTACTTGTCATGTTTTATGTATTGCCCACTGTAATTAAAGTATTTTTTATTACCTTGTAAACTCTTAATTAACAAAGCAGATAGTTCATAGCTGTTCATCTGACTTTCATATTTTAGCAATAAAATGTCTATTTTATTTTTATGAGGCCAAATATTTCCAAAATCTTTTTCATGGTCTCTTCCTTTGCTTACTGATTACCTCATGCTGAGAAGGGGATAAATGTAAATTATATTACCTTTCCAATCTTATTTTTTTAAAAGATTTTATTTGTTTATTTGACACAGAGAGAGAGATATCACAAGTAGGCAGAGAGGCAGGCAGAGAGAGAGGGGGAAGTAGACTCCCCGCTGAGCAGAGAGCCTGATGCAGGGCCCCCGAAGGCAGAGGCTTAACCCACTGAGCCACCCAAGTGCCCCACCTTTCCAATCTTATGATTCAGTTTTTGTTTTGTTTTGTTTTTTTAACTTTAACTGATCCGAGTTTAGTTTGAAGTATAAAGAGAGTAGGTATTTAACATTTTGAGGTGAGGAGTGATCTAAGTACCAATTATGAAATACCTCCTTCAGGGATTTAAATGCTTCCTTTGGACTGTATTGACTATGTTCATACTTCAAGATTTAATTCCACCCAGCTACGCTTAGAATAATACAATCATTTTAGTTACAGTACATTTTAAATTAACACCTAGCACTTCATGTTCCATGGACTTTTCAATTTGGAAATTATCTTTTAAAATTTTACTTTTCTGTCTGCTGTTTAACATGTGAGTTTTCCCCTTTGATTACACATACTATTGTTGTAAATGTTCCTTGGGTGTGTAAGCTTCCTTCTTCAGCTACCTTTTTCTCTGATTGCCCTCCCTTACTACCTTGCACTACACAAAGCTTCCATTTCAGACCACAAACCTCTACTGAGTGTCAATACCTATTAATACCTATTAACACCAAACACCAGCTCTTTCCCTCCCATTCCTACTGTTATTTCTACTCTTCTCCTCCCTGATTGTATAATGTCTGTCTCTCAACCTGTACAATTAAATAGCTAAGATTCTTGGGAAAGGTATGCTTACTTTTCAAACTAGAACTTCTTATATATATATATTTTTCATACTCTGGGATTTGGAACATACCTACATGTTCTCAAACCCAAAAGACATCCATGTGAGCAACAATCTCAAACTGTCATTTGCCACACACCTCCACCTGATCTCAGTGGAGAGAAACAAATGCTGGTCTCCCAGGTTTACTTTCCTGACAACAGCTCAGTGATCCAGTCTAGAAGCTACCATCTTCTGGACTAGAGGGCTCAACTGTATTTCTCTCCTACTTTCTTCTACCAGTTGAATAATAGGTTTTACATCAAAATCAAATGTAATTCTGTGTAACATTATCAGGGGCTTTTAATAGATTAAGTTTGATCCATGTTTTGCAGGTAAGTTTTCCATCCTGTTTCACAGTTCCCTTGCCACTTGTTCTTTGAGCAGCCCAGAGTGTCTGTCACTGTCCAGTCTTTTCTAGATGCTGTTCGTGTAGAAATCTAAGAAAAGAATAGCACTGGTTAAAAGCAAGAGTTGGTAAACCTGATTTACATAGGCAGATAAAAACTGTGTTTCACTTTGAGCCACAGTTCTCTGTTGCAACCCATATTTATCATTATGGTGAAATATAGACAACATATAAATGAATGAGCACGGCTGTGTTTCAGTAGAACTTTATTTACAAAAATAGATGCCAAGCTGGGTTTGGTCCCTGGCATGTGGTTTGCTGACCACTGGTTAGAATTGCAGGTGCTACAGCTGAGTCGCCTGAGAACCAGTATCTGTTCACCAATTTCTAGGTGTGTGATCAAGGGTAACTTTCTTAGCCCCCTTGTGCCCCCAAAATAGGGCACTCATAAAATGAAGATGATTATAAAATACACTTTCTAGGGTCCTATGGAGGACTGAAGGGATGAGCACAGGTAAAGCTCCTGGCATCCGCGTGCCTGGGAACATCCCAAGCCCTAAAAAAAGTGTTGAATGTTGTGTTAGTTTGAGCCTAGTGCACTATATAGATCACTGTAAGAATATTTCTAGCATTTTGTTTCCCTTAACTTCTCTTGTTTAAGCCTCGGGACCTCTCCCATCCCTCCCCGAAGTAAAATCTTTAAGGAAATACCAATGGAGAGGTCTAACTGCTGCCTGCTCTGTTGTTTTATTTCCAGAAGGGAACATTGCAGTGGCAGCCGAGGGTCCTCCCAGGATACTCTGTAACACAGAAAACAAGGTCGGCTTTGTTATAGCTCCAGAAAAGCTCATTGCTTGTATTTCTTTTCACATGGTTTGCCAGTCAAGATCTATTTACTCCATGGTTTCTTGGCTAATTATTTCCAGCATGGCACTGATTGAGCTGTTAATAAAGTGTGAAGGTGCCTTGCAGATGCATTTTGAGCCTTAAAGAAGCCATCTACATCTCAAACTGCAAACGGTGGTGTCCTCCGATCCCTCCAATATTCTGGCGATAGCATCTCCAATTGTAAAATTAATCAAACTTCTTTCAGTGACAGAAAAGTTAATTTAAAATTTTTGTCACAATTACCCGGAGTGTTGTTGCAGCTTCTGACTTGTAATTAATTTCTCCTTCCCTTTTTCCATCACTGGGTTAGACTCCTTTGTAATAGTGATAAATGAAATAGCTGCCTGACCTTTTTTTTTTTATTTAAAATAAATTACTTTACAAGAAAAAAATTACTGCCAGGTAATCAACACCTTCAGATAAACAGGGGAACATGGGGCATTAGGTACTTTATTGTTTCTCTCTCTCTTGCTATCTTTTTAATTTGTGTGTCTTCAGTGATTGAAATGACAAATAGAGAAAGAATGAAGTTCCCAGGTGGAACTAACGTGGCTTGTGGTGTTGGTTTTTATGGGTGCCAGGGAACACCGGCAGAATCAGAGCGTGATGCTAAGAGATTGTAAATTAGGATAAAAGAAACCCACAGGGGAAGAAAGGAAACGATGTTATGTTTACTTGAGCAATAACTAGAAAGTTTAGTGCCCTGTCGGTGGGAACAAGCCCCTACTACTCCCAGTGTGGACCAGATGCATGGGGGGCACTTGGGAGCTCACTGGAAATGCAGAATCTCAGGCCCTGCCCTAGTCCCACTGAATCAAACAAAATCCTCATGTCACCTTGTATACATTCTAGGACCCGTAAAG
The DNA here is from genome assembly GCA_004024625.1 of Mellivora capensis. Lineage (NCBI taxonomy): Eukaryota > Metazoa > Chordata > Mammalia > Carnivora > Mustelidae > Mellivora > Mellivora capensis. The sequence continues at coordinate 42,906 of PISX010001187.1, forward strand.
CACTGGCACCCAGACTTAGAGTGAGGTGTCTGGAAGGCAGGTACAAGTGATGTTTATAAGCAAGTAGTAAAGCTCATGGGACCTCACTACTACTGGTGCACAGAAGAAGAGGTCCAGGGTGCACATTGGAGTTTCAGAACATGAACAATTCACAGAAGAGGGATGAAAAGCGATCATTCCAAACAGGAATTGCTTTTCTTGTCCCCCTGCAAGAGGCCCAGCTTTTTGATGACTCTCTCTTTTCTGCAAACTGTGGGATGACAGGGACCATTCACGTCTATCCCAAGAGGTCCCCAGACATCTGACCAACTGAATGGAAAGGGTAATGGAATGGGATCTCCTAGACCCAACCGGAAATTCCAAAGCAGTTGGTATAAGAATGTCAGAAGCTTTTGTAGAGTAAATGGGTTGTTCAGCTGGTTTAGGTCAAGTGATTATGAAAGCATGAATAAGGATTTTCTACCGCTGAAATGAAAAGCTTGGGACACGGGAGGATGTCACCTGACCGAGATGCTGGAGACAGAACAAGTAGGTAAGCAACACTTGGGACCTAAGACGGGTGGGCCATCCTCTGGGCTGTGCGCTGGACAGATAGCCATGAAAACAATATGGGCTCCACTGGAGGAACTCAGAGTCTGAATAATGGTAGGGCAATGATCTTGGTTTTTCTCTGGGGCTTGGTTTATTGCTTTCTTCGTAATACACTACTTTTCTCCGTAATCCAGTCTATATTTTGCTTCTATTTTGCCTCCAGATCTTACCACAAGTAGAACTAAGGAGCAGTGGTGAACTCTGGGCTACATTCCCTGGAGTTGGGACAGTTTGAGTGGAACTTCTGCTGTCACTGAGAATGTGCTTATTTGTTCGTGTTATTAGTAAACAAAGTAGTTAAAGAGGCTGGCTTTCAAAATCTCCATCCTTGATAGAGAGCTCTGAGAATAAGGATTACACGCACAGTGCTTTTCTGGGGAAAACAAGACTGGCTTGGGATCTTTGTTGTGAAATCCTCTGTCAAAATTAATTAAGGGAATCACAAAATTATAATTTATGCATCTAGATGGCCCCTAGTGGCTTGTTTATTAATAAAGATTAGTTTTAAAACATATGAAATAGCAATGAAAATACTAAATGGCATTTTGGGGGAGATAAAGAGCTAAAGAAATCTTTGATTTAATCCTATCTTAATGGCAGTTATGGTTAGGATGGGAGTACTACCCCCTTTAAACTTAATCATGTTAGGTGTAAATCCTCAGATTGGGGGCCCAAGGATGGGAAACCCTACTGAAAGCCAGTATTATTTTAAAGCCCTGGCCACATCATGAACAAACTTATTACAGGTGGCAAGGCTGGTAGGAGATAATTGCCAGCCCCCCGGGTTCATAGGGAGGCACTTGCTTCGAGATTGGGCTCCTCTGGCCCTTGATAAACGGAGTTATCACTAACACACACATGCTGCTGAATATATTACTTCATTCACCAAATGGAGATTTAAAGTGACTTTGTAACATGCCAAATTAGGTTAATTATCTTTTAAGAGTGTTTTGGAAAAAACTCTAAATATTCTATTCTAAGGCTGCAGGGGACCTGGCATGAGCTGGCCTTTATTTTTTTAAAAGATCACTTATTTTTTTCTCCTGCTTTATTACTGTTGCCTGCTTTAAGGGCCACCCAGAAAGTGTCCCTTGTGGCACCCTCTTCCTCTGTCAGCCCAGTGTCACTTTCACGGAGACCACGGTCCTATTTGAGTGCCTCCCCTCTCCTTCCATCTTCTCCATTCTTGCCCACTGTGTGCTGGGAGGAGCCACACTCTATTCTGGTGTGTGTGTGTGTGTGTGTCTGTGTGTGTGTGTGTGAGAGAGAGAGAGAGAAAGAGAGAGAGTTGGGGAGAGGGAGAGAGAGAGAATCTTAATCAGGCTCCATGCCCAGTGCAGAGACCAACTTGGGGCTCGGTCTCACAACCATGAGATCATGACCTGAGCTGAAATCAAGAGTTAATGCTTAACCAACTGAGATACCTGGGGTCCCATCAATTCTGATTCTTGAAGATGCCTACCCACTTCTGTTATTCTTGACATTTTGACAAAGCCATCTCAGTTCAGCAGGGAGCCTCATGAGGGCAGAAGCAGGGCTTCTTGATTAGAGAATCCTAGCAGGAGCACATGCTTAGGAAGCAAGCTCCCATGGTACGTGTCTAATGGATGCCAGTGAAGTGCATCACATAATCAGAATGTAGTTGGTGCTTGGAGTTGCTGGTATGTGTGAATCGTGCAACTTCGTAGCTTAAAATCCCTTTAATGTTTTTGCTTTCTATGGGATAGAATAAAACTCTAACATCACCTGCAAGATCCTCCACCAGGCTCCTTCCATGCCCATTTCAATTTCCTATTTTAGCGTTTAAACCAATGAAGAATCTCAAGACCCTGAAGGTATTGAGCCTCCTCCTGCCATCGCGTTTCCAACATATTCTTTCCTTTCCTGAGGAGTCTTCTCCTCTCCATCTTTACCCTTCACATTTCTTTGCTGGTCAGCTCCTCTTGCACTTGAGCTCTCTGCTTTGATACTCTCTATGAAGCCTCTCTGAACCCCCGCCCCCACCCAGTGCTGGCTCAGGTTTGCGTCTGTTCACACAGGATCTCATACCACCTGCCCACTCCCAGATTACTCAGAAGTTTCATCTCCTGGACTGTGAGCTCATTGAAGGTCATTGGAGACAGAAGTCATACCTGTCATATGGATCCCCAACCTCTAGACCTTGTACAGAGCAGCCGCTCAGTTAATCTGGTGTTGAAAGAATTATTTCCTGAATTTCCTGGTGTTGAATCTGGTGTTGAAAGAATTATTTCCTGAAAGAATTATTGCCTCTGCTTATTCGTAGGGGAGTTAAATTGTCATCAGAGAAACTAAACCTCCAGATTTGGATGCCTCATTAAGAATGGAATATCAATTTTGAAAGAACCTCAACAGAAAGACTTGAGAGGTATATGGTTTGTAGAGATTCTGCCATTATGGCAGCTGAGAAATGTCATCCTGTGTGAGCAGCAGTGTGCTGAGGACGACTCCTAGAGAAGCTGATATTGGTGTCTGAGGACACCTATGTAATTTCACTTAAATAGTGCTCTAGTACCAAAGGCAGGTGAAGTCTGTGAACTCCTGGAATTGAATGGAAAACCCTATGTGTGGGTGACAGTAGTTATCCATCTCTGAATATCTACCCCCACTTCCTACTCCATACCCCATTAAATGGAATTTGCATTCTTCTGTTTACCTTTTCTCACCTTTTCTATAGTACCAGGTATAAGGAGTTGCTTAAGTAAGGCTGGGGGTAAAGCATTCTGAATGTGTTTGTCTCTTTGAGAGGTCTTAGAATATGACAGAATATTTCACCCCTTGGCATTACTACCAGAAAATTCCTTGCTGGGTACATGTGTGAGAAATTGTTTCAGGCAATGCGTCAGGGATCACTCTAAGTTTGTAGAATGGCCTAGAAATAAGAAAAATAATTGCTGGTGTTTTCTGAACATTTCTTGTGTCCAGTATACCATGTTACATGCATTTGGGGCTTGTATCTCATTTTAATACTCATAGCAGAGTACTATTATTGTCCCCATTTTATCAGCGAGGGAAATTGAGGCCCAGAGAGAGAGGCTGGCCAACAGCATGCAGCCAGTAAGAAGCAAAGTCAGTATTTGAATCCAAAGAGTTGGTTTCTAGAACCCATGCTTTTATTCAATATATATTGTAGGTGATCTTGTAGGCCCATTTCACAGATAAGGAAAATATGGGTCACAGAAATTAAGTGACTTGCCCATGGTCACCCTGTTTTGTGGTTAGCAGAGCCAGACTTGAAACTAGATCTGACTGCCAAGCCAGTGCTGGTGACCCCAGGCTGTTCTGCTTCCTGCTGGTTGTCTGTAGCTAGTGCCTTCTGGTTCAGACCCAGTTCCTTAGAGACCTCTCTTGGGGGTTCTACTGATAAATTCCTACTTTAGCTATATAAATATTTCAGCATCGGATAGGTCCTACCTGAGAGCTATTTTTGCTCCTCATTCTATGTGAGGCAGCCAAAGTATGTACTCAGCCCCATTGCATCTGTGATTAATGTTACTCACAGTGGGTGTTCTGATAGCAGTAACTTTGGTAAATTGTCTTAAGGGGAGCTGGTGCAATGTGACTCATCATTAGTTGTGAGTGTAGGTGGAAGCATTACTAGAGCCACTGAATTTTTCCCTGAACTCTCTGGGCATAGAATAACTCTCTGTTCTTCATTATTTTTAAGTACAATGTCCTAAGCAACAGAGTGAGTTATGACACTGGACCAAGGGATCTTTTAAACAATATTTTTAATCACCAACCATTCAAAGTGTTCTCTTCTAGCAAGATATTTTCTCCAGATTCCTGAATTTGTAGGCAAAAAATGAGTATGGTTCAGGTGGGTTTGGTATGTCTGAACCTGTTGGCCACTGACAGGGTTCATGTTTCCTGCTGACCTTCTAGAGAAGAACCTTATGTCTCTGTGCTGCAAAGGGTATCACTTGTTTTCATTCAGAAATTATCCAGTGTAGGTCAGTAAGGTTCCAGGCATAGAGACATAGGGTAAATAAGACAGTTAAGATCCTTCCCTTGGAGGAGCTGGGCAATAAGCAGGGGAAAGTGCAAACAAGGACAGCTAAGCACTGCGCTGTGTGCTGTGAAGGACAGAAAGAGGGAGAGTGGTACTGATTGCTTGGGTGGCCCTAAATACCAAGGACCATTAGGGGTGGCCTCTTTGTAGAGCTTCTATTTATAGGAAAACTGAAACAGGAGACAAAAGCAGGGGGAAGCATTCCAGGCAGAGGAACTAGCATATACAAAGATCCTGAGTTGGGGAGAATCTTGTCAGTGTTGAGAAACTGAAAGCAGAGGATGCCAGCTGGAGAGGGGGGCATGAGAGGTGGTTGTCATGTGGGGTACTGCTGAGGAAGTAGGTGGGGTCTGGGTTGTGCAGGACCATGCAGGTATTGGTATATTTGCAGACACATTGGTAAGCCACTGCAACATTTTAAGCAGAGAATTTATATGATATCATTAATGATTTTAAAAGTTTCCTCTAGCTATTGTATCACAATTGGGTTAGACTGAAACACTACAAAGTATCACTGAAAGAAATTTAAAAAAACAGAAAGACATCTTGTATTCATTAATTGGAAGACTAACTAGCATGAAAATGGTAAGGTTACCCAAAGCAATCTACAGATTCAGTGTAATTCCTATTTTTAAAAAAATCCTTGTGTTTGCAGAAAGAGGAAAAACCAATCCTAAAATTTATATGAAATCACAAGGGACCTCGAATAACCAAAATGATGTTGAGTAAGAATAAAGTTAGATCATTCAGACTTCCTGATTTCAAAAATTATTACAAAGATGCAGTAATCAAAATAGTGTCATATTGGCATAAGGACAGATGTATAGGTCAATGGACTAGAATAGAGAACCCAGAGGGAAACTATAGCATATAAGATCAAATGATTTTTGACACAGATGCCAAGATCATTCAGTAGGAGGGAAAAATGTCTTTTTATGAAATGGTGCTGGAAAAATTGAATATTCACATGCAAAAGAATGAAGTTGGGACACTTACTTTACAACATACACAAAAATCAACCCCAAATGGGGCACCTGGGTGGCTAAGTGCGTTAAGCCTCTGCCTTCGGCTCAGGGCATGATCCCAGGGTTCTGGGATCAAGCCCCGCATCGGGCTCTCTGCTCAGCGGGGAGCCTGCTTCCCCCCAACCCTCTCTGCCTGCCTCTCTCCCTGCTTGTGGTCTCTCTCTCTCTATCAAATGAATAAGTAAAATCTTTTCTAAAAAATCAACCCCAAATGGACCAAAGATATAAATGTTAGAGCTAAAACTCTGAAACTCTTAGAAGAAAATAAAAAGCATCATGACATTTGACTTGACAATGACTTTTTTAATATGACATTAAAACTACAGGCAATAAAAGAAAAAAGACTTCATCAAAATTAAAAACTTCTGTGTAGGGACATGTGGGTGGCACAGTCTGTTAAACATACGACTCTTGATTTCGGCTCAGGTTTTGATCTCAGCTCATGAGATGGAGACCCTTGTCAGGCTCTGTGCTCAGTGGGGAGTCTGATTGAGAGTCTCTCTCTCCCTCACCCTCTACCCTTCCCGCTTGTGTGCTCTCTTTCTCTCTCAAATAAGTAAATATTATATTAAAAAACCAACCCGGGGTACCTGGGTGGCTCAGTGGGTTAAAGCCTCTGCCTTCGGCTCAGGTCATGGTCCCAGGGTCCTGGGATTGAGCCCCACATCTGGCTCTCTGCTCAGCGGGGAGCCTGCTTCCTCCTCTCCCTCTGCCTGCCTCTCTGCCTACTTGTGATCTCTATTTCTCTGTGTCAAACAAATAAATAAAACCTTTAAAAAAAAACCCAACCCAAACATCTGGGCAATCAAGAACACTACCATGAGAGTGGAAAGGGAACCAACAAAATGAGAAAATGTCTGTAAATCATATATCTTATATGGAATTAATATCTAGAATATATTAAAAACACTAACTCAATAATAATGAAACCCAAATAAGCCCAACTTAAAAATGGGCAAAGTACTTGAGTAGACATTCCTCTAGTGAAGACATATAAGTGGCCAACAAGCACATGAAAAGGTGGAAAGAAAATGTTACTATTCATTAGGGGAATGCAAATCAAAACCACAATGAGATACTATTTTACATCTGTTAGGAAGGTTATTACAAAAAAATAGAAAACAACAGGATGTGGAGAACTTGGGACCCGTGTATATTGCTGTGGGAATGTAAAATGGTGCAGTTGCTTTTGAAAACACTATGGTGGTTCCTTAAGAAATTAAACAGAATTATAATATATCAACTCTACTTGTAGATCTATACCCCAAAGAATTTAAAGCAGAGATTCAGATTCTTGTACATCAGTGTTCATAGCAGGATTATGCACAGTAGACGAAAGATAGAAATAATCCCAGGGTCCATCAAAAAATGAATAAAGTTTGCATATGTGTGTATATACATTTATGTGTATATGTATGTATATGAAATAAAGGGTTTGTGTATATACACTCAGTGAAATACTACTCAGCCTTTAAAAAGGGGGAAAACCTAACACAGGCTGCAACATGGATGAACCTTGAAAACATACTAAGTGGAATAAGCCAGACACAAAAGGATAAATAATGCATAATTCTACTTATGTGAAATATCTAGAATAAGCAAATTCATAGAGACAAAAAGTAGAATAGATGTTTCCAGGGGCTAGGGGAAGTTGTTATTTAATGGGCACAGAATTTGAGTTTGGTTGGATAAGTTCTGGAGATGGATAGTGGGGATGGTTGCATAATGTGTATGTGTATGTGATCACACTGGGTTGTACACGGTACAGCGGTGGCAGTGATCGATTTTATGTTAGGTATCTTTTACCACAATTAAAAGAAGATTGGATTGGAAGAAGGAAAAGAATATAAACAGGCATACTGGTAAGGAAAAGTTGTGCGTAGTTAAGAGAGGAAGATGTTTTAGGTTAGGCTGGGGGCAGGTGAAATGAAGGAGAGTTTTTGGATGTGTGTCGTTTGTAGGGTTGGAATATCAACCATTAATTGTCTTTTAGTTTTTACTTTTTGCTTTGTTTTTTTAGCTTGAGCCAAAATAAAAATAGCTCTTACTGAAATATATTTTACTTTGGGAAGATCCTACCAGTACAGTGGCTGTTAAGTTGATCGCATTTATTCTTTCACATCTCTGTGTTTATCCTTGGTGATTCTTCTACCCTAGATTTACCTGTCTGGGACCAGAAAAACAAGCATTAGAGTTAAGGGTCTCTGACTCCATGGTCTTAACCTGTAAATAAATTCCCCCAGGCTCTCAGCAGGCACTTGTTTTTGAGAAGACAAGTAAAATATTGATTTTAATACAGTATTTGCATTGTAAATTAGCTCTTCAGAACAGGTAGAATTTTTTTGGTATTGTTTTGGGCATCCTCAAAGGATGACAAAACAGCTTCCATTTCTTACCAGCTTGTGTCTGTGAGATTTACACAAAGAGGATCATATTGGAGGCCCATGCACAGAGGCTCAGCCAAATGGTCACAATTTCCTGCCGTGATAGTTTTTCTCCCTGTGCCAAAAGGAGAGTCACAGTGAATATTGTGGAGGTTCATTTTGGAAAGTCTACTGCTTCTAAAGCCTGTTCATTAAAGCAAAGAGAAATACTTTATTGGCTCCTGTGTGCATACTGGCCCTTGCTTTCTAGAGTGGAACAGCTGGGTTGGTATTACGGTGGGTAGGCAGACTGCAGTGCCTTGTGCAGGCCTTGGATGAACTGATTGGGAGATGATTAGCAGGGTTTGGGCAGCCACTGTGAGACTGAGAAGCTGATCCCAAAGTGTCTCATACTCGCTCCCAACATCAGAAACAGGGCCATGTGTCCGTAGGGACCCCAATCCACAGACACTGAGTTGTAGCCTAAGGAAAATAAGCCCCCTTTAGGAGGTGATGAGGGTACAGGGGTCTTTGAGAAAGATTTCATGGTTAGTTTCCTTTTTACTTTTATAATCACACGATCTTTCCGAGCTGTCTTGAGTTTATGGGGGGAAATACTCGTAACTCCTATTATGAAAATAAGAATACTCATAACTCCTATTATGAAAGTAACCACGGCAATTGTAGTGAGCTCTCAAAGAATGTTAACTAATGTGCTGGGAACTGTGTTATGGGTCTGTTATAAACTGAATTGTGTTACCCTAAAATTCATGTTGAAGCCCAAACCCCCAATACAATTGTGTTTGGAGATAGCAATTTTAGGGATGAAATTAAGGTTAAATGAAGTCATGAGAGTGGAGCTCTAATACAGTAGGACTGGTGTCCTTATAAGAAGACAGAGCAGAGATCTAGAGGGTGGGGGCACACTAAGAAGGAAGCTGTCAGCAAGCTGGGAAGTTAGGTCTAATGAGACACCAACTCTCCTGGCACCTTGATCTTGGGCTTCCAGGCTCCAGAACCATGAGAACAGAAATTTCTGTTGTTTAAGCTACCCTGCCTGAGGTATTTTGTTTTGGCAGCCCAAGCCAGCAAATGTAGGATCCAACATAATTTATCCCACTGCTCCTCACAACCTATAAGATAGGTAGTATTTTCCCAATTTTGTGGATGAGGACACAAACTTTGAGTTGAAGGCAGCCTCTCCTCTTAAACTCTGTGAGCCATAGTTTCACTAGAGAAAATAAACATTCTTGCTTTATTTATGTATTTACATTAACATATAATGTATTATTTGCCCCAGGGGTAAAGGTCTGTGAACCGCAGGCCTACACATTTCCCAGCACTCACCATATCTCATACCCTCCCCAATGTCCATAACCCAGCCACCCTCTCTATACCCCCTCTCCCCCCAGCAACCCTCATATTGTTTTGTGAGATTGAGTCCCTTATGTTTTGTCTGCCTCCCTGGTCCCATCTTGTTTCATTGTTTTCCTTCCCTACCCCCTAATCCCTCCACCCTGCCTCTCAAATTCCTCATATCAGGGAGATCATATGATAATTTTTTTTCTCTGACTGACTTATTTCACTCAGCATAATACTCTCTAGTTCTATCCACGTCATTGCAAATGGCAAGATTTCATTTCTTTTGATGGCTGCATAGTATTCCATTGTATATATATACCACTTCTTCTTTCTCCATTCATATGTTGATGGGCATCTAGGTTCTTTCCATAGTTTGACTATTGTGGACATTGCTGCTATAAACATTCAGGTGCATGTGCCCCGTTGGATCACTACATTTGTATCTTTAGGGTAAATACATAGTAGTGCGATTGGTGGGTCATAGGGTAGCTCTATTTTCACCTTTTTCAGGAACTTCCATTCTGTTTTCCAGAGTGGCTGCACCAGCTTGCATTCCCACCAACAGTGTAGGAGGGTTCCCCTTTCTCTTCATCCTCACCAACATCTGTCATTTCCCGACTTGTTAATTTTAGCCATTCTGATTGGTGTGAGGTGGTATCTTACTGTGGTTTTGATTTGTATTTCCCTGATGCAGAATGATGTAGAGCACTTTTTCATGTGTCTGTTGGCCATCTGGATGTCTTCTTTGAAGAACTGTCTGTTCATGTCCTCTGCCCATTTCTTGATTGGATTATTTGTTCTTTGCATGTGGAGTTTGATAAGTTCTTTGTAGATTTTGGATACTAGCACTTTGTCTGATATGTCATTTGTAAATATTTTCTCCCATTCTGTCAGTTGTCTTTTGATTTTGTTGACTTGCACGAAAGCTTTGTGCAGAAGCTTTTGATCGTGAAGAAGTCCCAATAGTTCATTTTTGCCCTTGCTTCCCTTGCCTTTGGCAGTGTTTCTAGGAAGAAGTTGCTGTGGCTGAGGTCAAAGAGGTTGCTGCCTGTGTTCTCGAGGATTTTGGTAGATTCCTATCTCACATTGAAGTTTTTTATCCACTTTGAGTCTATTTTTGTGTGTGGTGTAAGGAAACGGTCCAGTTTGATTCTTCTGCATATAGCCTTCCAGTTTTCCCAACACCATTTTTTGAAGAGATTGTCTTTTTTTCCATAGCACATTCTTTCCTGCTTTGTTGAAGATTAGTTGACCATAGAGTTGAGGGTCTATTTCTGGGGTCTGTATTCTGTTCCATTGATCTATGTATTGATCTATGTGTCTGTTTTTGTGCCAGTACTATACTGTCTTAATGCTGACAGCTTTGTAATATAGTTTGAAGTCTGGAATTGTGATGTCACCAACTTTGGCTTTCTTTTTCAACATCCTCTGGCTATTTGGGGTCTTTTCTGTTTCCATATAACTTTTAGGATTATTTGTTCCATTTCCTTGAAAAAAATTGATGGTATCTTGATAAGGATTGCATTAAATGGTATTTTGATAAGGACTGCATTTGATAAGGATTGCATTTTGGTAAGGATAAAAGGTATTTTGATTGTAGATTGCTTTAGGTAGCATAGACATTTTCACCATATTTGTTCTTCCAGTCCATGACCATGGAACATTTTTCTATTTCTTTGTGTCTTCCTCAATTTCTTTCATGAGTACCTTATAGTTTTCTGAGTATAAATTATTTGCCTCTTTTGTTTGGTATATTCCTAGGAATCTTACGGTTTTGGGTGCAATTGACTCCTTATTTTTTCTTTCTTCTGTCTTGTTGTTGGTGTATAAAAATGCAACTGATTTCTGTGCATTGATTTTATATCCTGACACTTTACTGAATTCTTTTTTTTTAAAGATTTTATTTATTTGACAGACAGAGACCACAAGTAGGCAGAGAGGCAGGCAGAGAGAGAAGGGAGGAAGCAGGCTCCCCGCTGAGCAGAGAGCCCGATGCTGGGCTTGATCCCAGGCCCCTGGGATCATGACCTGAGCTGAAGGCAGAGGCTTTAACCCACTGAGCCACCCAGGCGCCCCACTTTACTGAATTCTCATATGACTTCTAGCAGTTTTGGAGTGGAGTCTTTTGGGTTTTCCACATGAAGTATCGTATCATCTGCAAAGAGTGAGAGTTCTTCTTTGCTGATTCAGATGCCTTTTATTTTTGTTGTTGTTGTTGTTGTGTAATTGCTGAGGCTAGGACTTCTAGTACTATGGTGAATAGCAGTGGTGACTCCCTGCCGTGCTCCTGACTTCAGGGGAAAAGCTCTCAGTGTTTCTCCATTGAGAATGATATTCACTATGGGTTTTTCATAGATGGCTTTGATGATATTGAGGTATGTACCTTCTACCCCTACACTTTGAAGAGGTTTTTTTTTTTTTAAGATTTTATTTATTTATTTGACAGAGAGATCACAATTAATCAGAGAGGCAGGCAGAGAGAGAGGGAGGAAGCAGGCTCCCCGCTGAGCAGAGAGCCCGATGCAGGGCTCGATCCCAGGACCCTGCGATCGAGCCCGATGCAGGGCTCGATCCCAGGACCCTGCGATCACGACCTGAGCCGAAGGCAGAGGCTTAACCTGCTGAGCCACCCAGGTGCCCCTGAAGAGTTTTGATCAAGAAAAGTTACTGTACTTTGTCAAATGCTTTTTCTGCATCTATTGAGAATATCATATGGTTCTTGTTCTTTCTTTTATTAATGTATTGTGTCACATTGATTTGTGGATGTTGAGCCAACCTTGCAGCCCAGGAATAAATCCCACTTGGTCGTGGTGACTAATCCTTTTAATGTACCATTAGATCCTGTTGGCTAGTATTTTGGTGAGAATTTTTGCATCTGTGTTCATCAAGGATATTGGTGTGTAATTCTCCTTTTTGATGGGGTTTTTGTCTGGTTTTGGGATCAAGGTGATGCTGGCCTCATAAAATGAGTTTGGAGGTTTTAGTCCCATTTCTATTTTTTGGAACACTTTCAGGAGAATAGGTATTAATTCTTCTTTAAATGTTTGGTAGAATTCCTCTAGGAAGCTGTCTGGCCCTGGGCTCTTGTTTGTTGGGAGATTTTTGATGACTGCTTCAATCTCCTTGCTGATTATGGGTCTGTTCAGGTTTTCTATTTCTTTCTGGTTCAGTTATGGTCGTTTATATGTCTCCAGAAATGCATCCATTTCTTCCAGATTGTCAAATTTGCTGGCATATGGTTGCTCATAATATGTTCTTATAATTGTTTGTATTTTTTTGGTGTTGGTTGTGATCTCTCCTCTTTCACTCATGATTTTATTAATTTGGGTCTTTTCTATTTTCATTTTGATAAGTCTGGCCAGGGGTTTATCAATCTTATTAATTCTTTCAAAGAACCAGCTCCTAGTTTCACTGATTTGTTCTACTATTTTTTTGGTTTCTATTTCATTGATTTCTGCTCTGCTCTGATCTTTATTATTTCTCTTCTCCTGCTGGGTTTGGGCTTTCTTTGCTGTTCTTTCTCCAGCTCCTTTAGGTGTAGGCTTAGGTTGTGTACTTGAGAACTTTCTTGTTTCTTGAGAAAGCCTTGTATTGCTATATACTTTCCTCTTAGGATCACCTTTGCTGCATCCCACAGATTTTTGAACAGTTGTGTTTTCATTTTCATTTGTTTCCATGAAATTTTTCAATTCTTCTTTAATTTCCTGGTTGACCAATTGATTCTTTAGTAAGATGCTCTTTAGCCTCCATGTATTTGAGTTCTTTCCAAGTTTCCTCTTGTGATTGAGTTCTAGCTTCAGAGCATTGTGGTCTGAAAATATGCAGGGAATGATCCCAATCTTTTGGTACTGGTGGACACCTGATTTGTGACCCAGGATATGATCTATTCTGGAGAATGTTCCATGTGCACTAGAGAAGAATGTGTGTTCTGTTGCTTTGGGATGGAATGTTTGGAATATATCTGTGATGTCCATCTGGTCCTGTGTGTCATTTAAGGCCTTTGTTTCCTTCTTGACCTTTTGCTTGGATGATTTGTCCATTTAAGTGAGGTGGGGTGTTAAAGTTTCCTACGATCATTGTATTATTGTTGATGTGTTTCTTTGATTTTTGTTATTAACTCGTGTCTGCTCCCATGTTAGGGGCATAAATATATAAAATTTTTAGATGATCTTGTTGGAAGGACCCTTTAAGTATGATATAGTGTCCTTCCTCATCTCTTATTATAGTCTTTGACTTAAAATCTAATTTATCTGAGATAAGGTTTGCCACCCCAGCTTTCTTTTGATGTCCGTTAGCATGGTAAATGGTTTTCCACCCCCTCACTTTAAATCTGGAGGTGTCTTTGGGTCTAAAATGAGTTTCTTGTAGATAGCATATCAATGGGTCTTGCTTTTTTATCCATTCTGATACACTGTGTCTTTTGCTTGGGGCATTTAGCCCATTTCATTCAGGGTAACTATTGAAAGATATAAATTTAGTGCCTTTGTATTGCCCGTAAGGTGACTGTTATTATTTATTGTCTCTGTTCCTTTCTGGTCTACTACTTTTAGGCTCGCTCTTTGCTTAGAGGACTCCTTTAAATATTTCCTGCAGGGCTGGTTTGGTGTTTACAAATTTTTTTAATTTTTGTTTGTCTGAAGCTTTTTATCTCTCCTTCTATTTCCAATGATAGCCTAGCTGGGTATAGTACTCTTGGCTGCATATTTTTCTCATTTAGTGCTCTGTATATATCATGCCAATTCTTTCTGGCCTGCCAGGTCTCTGTGGCTAAGTCTCCTGCCAATCTAATATTTCTGCCATTGTTTGTTACAGACTTCTTGTCCTGAGCTGCTTTCAGGATTTTCTTTTTGTCGCTAAGACTTGTAAGTTTTACTATTAGATGATGGGGTGTGAACCTATTTTTATTGATTTTGGTGGGGGTTCTCTGTGCCTCCTGGATTTTGATGCTTGTTTCCTTTGCCATATTAGGGAAATTCTCTAATTCATTCCAGTATACTTTCTGCCCCCCTCTCTTCTTCTTCTAGAATCCCAATTCTAATATTGTTTTGTCTTATGGTATCACTTATCTCTCGAATTCTCCCCTCGTGGTCCAGTAGTTGTTTGTCTCTCTTTTGCTCAGCTTCTTTATTCTCCATCATTTGGTCTTTTATATCACTAATTCTCTCTTCTGCCTCATTTATCCTAGCAGAAAGAGCCTCCATTTTTTATTGCACCTCATTAATAGCTTTTTTTATTTCAACTGGTTAGCTTTTAGTTCTTTTATTTTTCCAGAAAGGGATTTTATTTCTCCAGAAAGTGTTTCTCTATTATCTTCCATGCCTTTTTGGAGCCCAGCTAGCACCTTGAGAATTGTTATTCTGAACTCTAGTTCTGACATATTACCAATGTCCATACTGATTAGGTGTCTAGCCATTGGTACTGCTTCTTGATTTTTTTTTTTTTTTTGTGGTGAGTTTTTCCATCTCATCATTTTATCCAGATAAGAATATATGAACAAGAGAATAAAGTACTTTATGTGTGGCAAAGACCCCAGAGAAATGTACGCTAACCAAATCAGAAGACCCCCAAAACCAGGGGGAGGAGAAAAGGGAACAACAACAACAACAACAACAAAAATATATATATATGTATATATATATTTTTTTGGGGCGGGGGGAATTCTGGTCTCTTAGAAGAAACTACCTCCCAAAATTTTAAAGAAATACACACACACACACACACACACACACACACACAAATAAGGGTAAACACGATGAAGGGATGGAATATGACTGTAAAGATGAAAATTTTAAAGAAATTCTAAAAAAGGAATTGATAAGATAAGTTGGTTGGGAAAAGAAAAAAAAAAAGGAGAGCATGTGCTCAGGTTGGAGACTAGAACAAAGCCATGTGCTAGATTTAGGGTCTATTTTGTTTAGAAGAAATTGTATCCCAAAATTTTAAAGAAAAAAAAAACCCCTATATGTGTACAAAAAATAAGGTTAAATACTATGAAGGGATAGTATATGACTACAACAATGAAGGTTTAAAAGAATTTTTTTTTTAGAAACATATTGTTAAGATAAACCAGTTTAAAAACGTTAAAAGAGGAAAGAGGAAACGCTTAAAAATAGAATAAGAAAAAATATAGAATAAAAATATTTAACTTTGTAAGACTAAAGGATCATGGGGAAAAAGCCATGAATTCTATGCGTTGATTTTCCCTAGCTCTGGAGTTCCACTATTCTCCTTGATTGGTGAGCTTGGTCGTGGCTGGATGTTCTTACTGATCTCCTGTTGCATGACTCTCAAATGTCTTTGCCCGAGGCAGAATTGCACCACCTTTGCCAGGGGCCAGGCTATGTAATCTGCTCAGCTTCACTCTCCAGAGCTTTTGTTCCTTGAAGCTATCTGTAGAGATTTGGAGAATGGGAGTGAAAATGGCAGACTCCTAATCTCTGGCCGGGAGGAGCCGAGAGCTCAGGTCCCCACTCCTCAGTGTGCCCTTAGAGAAAAGCAATCAATGCCTCCCATCTCCCTGGTCTCCAGCCGCCCTCCAATCTCATCTGGCCTGTGACCGAGCATTTCTGTCTCTGGCCCACGACCCCATTTGGAGTCTCCAAACCCAGCAGATTCCTGCTGCGCATTCTTGGGCCACTCCTCCTGGGAGAGGATGGAGGGGTTCTCTCCGGATCTACCACTTGTGGGGTCCCTGCTCGAAGAGCAGTGGCCCAACTGTGTCTCACGTCACAGTTTAAGGTAACCCCAATCTGAAAGCTCACTCCTTGGCTCTGTCTCTGTAGTCAGCTTCCCCGCTCCAATACCTGGTATTTCTGCCATACTCAGACACCCTGATCTTTCTGTGATGCTGCATGACCTGAGACCATGCTGTCCCCGCATGGGCTCTACCCCCACTCAGTCTCTGGAGCGATGTTCCTCAGTGGAGCAGCCTTCTAAAAGTTCTGATTTTGAGGTGCCTCGTTAGCGCAGTGGGTAGCGCGTCAGTCTCATAAAAGTTCTGATTTTGTGCTCCACTGCTCTGCCACTTGCCAGGAGCCCACCCCTCCCCCCATCGTCTATCTTCCCGTGGCTTCAGATTCACTTCTCCGCACGTCCTACCTTTCAGAGAATGGTTGATTTTCTGTTCCTGGAATTGCTGCTCTTCTCTTCTATCTCCTGTTGAGTTTGTAGGTGTCCGGAATGGTTTGATAACCATCTAGCTGAACTCCTGGGACCTGATGTCATTTCAGTCTGCTATACCTCTGCCATCTTGGCCCCCTCCCCCAACATTCTTGCTTTAAATGGCTTAATTTCAGTTACTATGATACTGGATGTGGTGTTTTTACCTTCCATGTATCATCATCACCAGCTAGCGTAACTAGTACATAACAGTCCTCATAACTTCATTGAATGAAAGATGTTGAGGCATTATAGATGAAAGTTAATGTGAAGTTAATTGAATCATCAGCCATCTAATTTTATTGATTTAATATATGATTATATCTTCTCTACTTAAGGAGGGTAAACATTGCCCAGATAGAAAATTCAGCTGCATTTTCATGAGTGATTGACTAAATGTATCCTGAGGGAAAATTTATGGTTCTTGGGCAATTCATTGCAAAGAAAAGATACAGAAAGACAACCTGGCATGACTGAACTTTTTAGGCAGAGAGGTGGCTATTTGTATATTTTTTCAAATTAGGCTCATTTATTTCAACAATGTATTCCAGAAGTAATCCTGCTCACTTGCCTCCAGAATTGAGTTGTTGAGTGCAAAAAACCTTGGATCCATGTTCTCAATTATTTATACTTCCTGGTGACTGACACTAGTGAACCCTAAGTCTTTGAAAAGAAAACATTGCCCAGCTGACATTGTTCTCATTTTTCTGAAGAGGATCAGACATTCCTTGAGCCTATTCCTTGCCTTTTTCTCCTTAGGTCTGGGAGAAAATTTTCTCAAGTGAGAGGCATATGTACATGTCTTTTGCTTTCCTTTGCAATACTGTTACTAAGGAGATTAATCATTCTTATCTTCTTAGACCTCAGTTCAGGAAGACAGAGCTACATACATCAAAAACCCCAATTTTTAAGACCAAATTCACCGGGACCTCCTTGCTTTCCAGTACATGGTCTTATATTGTCCTGTGGTAGCTGAGCAAATAAAAGTTGTTAAATGAACAGAGATAATACTTAAAGACATATTCATTCCTGGGTGAACAGAACTTCAGAAAATTTGATGTATGGCCATCCAAAATGACCAAACACAAAACATCTTTTAGATGTTGACTCCACCATACTTAGATATTTAAATAATATTCACCTCCAGAGAGAGACTGAGATCAGGAAACCTGAAACTTGAGTGTTAGTAAACTATGTAAAACAGTGTATTTATATAGCTAATAAAACAATTAGATTCATTTTACAGATTCATAATCCAACATGAGTTCTCAAGGATTCATTTCTTAAACTGAGATAAATCTCTTTCCTCATGTTTTCTCCTTGTCAAAAATCTAACCCTTTCACTGCCTTTTAAGTAATACCTAAGATTTAGTATGCTAGAGCTGGAAGGGAAAAGAGAGGAGTCAGAATCCAACCCCCTGATTTTACACCTGAGGAAATTGGATTAACTGATTTGTCCAAGGTCACACACCTATTAATGGCAGGCTCAGAATGAAAACCCAGATGTCCCGATTCCCAGGAAATTCAGACTTCTTCTAGTCTCATAAAGGGGTAAGGGGTTGCATCATTTGGAATCGAGATATGTCTAAATACTGCTGGGTTCAGTCTCGTCCCAAGATGGATATGTAATTGTCTAAGGCATCATCTTTTATTCTGCCAAAGATTCAACACACTACTCAGTGGGAAACCAGCTCTAATTTAAGTCAGAGCAAATGACGTGTTTTTTTCTATTGCAGGGCATGACAAGTTTCAGAAATAATGAGCTCTACTCACCAGACTTCTTTTTGGCTTGAGTATTATACTCTAGAATCATTCTTACTAATATCCTCTAAGGAGCTGAAGGGTTATACATGGGTTCTTAGAGCCATGTTTTATTATAAGGATCATTCATACCAGTTATGCCTAAGCACATACCAGTAGAAAGAGAAATTTGCAATACTGCGTGCATGTGTTTAACTGAATGTGGAATGGTGTACTGAGGTTTGAGATCATATTAAGGTTCAGTCCTCATTTTTATGTAAACCCTCTCTGGCCTGAGGCATTTTCTCATTATAACCCTCCCTGCTGCAATCTCCTGCCACAAAGAGAAGTTTATGGTCATGACTGGCTATTTTTCAACTCATTAAAAAATATCAAAATGTGGATAGTTTATTAATGTTAAGCATTTGAGCATCTGGTTGAAATGGAGGGGTGGAAACAAGTGCTCCTACAAACTCTTTCATCTATGGAATGAGGTAAAATCCTTATGTTGTTATCCAAGCTCCATACTGCCACACAAATGCTACCACCTTCTACACAGATGTTTTTTATCTAGTGTATTTCTTGACCCCTTTGAGACACAGGTTCTGTGCAGCATCTGTTGAAAGCCATAAGCTTTCTCCTCCTACCCATCCTCGATACCCATGGACACACTTCCCCAATGTTGCTCATAATTTCAGAGGCCTTAGTGATGCTTTGGAGTCTATCCAGAGGCCCTGAGTTAAGAAATACCAGGTAGTGAGTTAAGATTCTTTATCCTAGAATCCAGAATTTAAAAGCTTTGGGGAAATCACCTTTGATTTCTTGAGATTTAAACCACGAACACAGGTTAGTATCTGATTATAGTCCATAGCAACTGAAATAAACTTCTTATCAGAAATTCTTTTATTGAATAGTAGGTATATCATGCAGACAACCTGGACATGCTTGAGACACCCTTACCCAGAAGCATATGGTCTAGTTAGAGACAAAATCAAAATAGCACATAAGAATGGTTAATCACA
Organism: Mellivora capensis; assembly: GCA_004024625.1. Lineage (NCBI taxonomy): Eukaryota > Metazoa > Chordata > Mammalia > Carnivora > Mustelidae > Mellivora > Mellivora capensis. Next base: position 62,197 of record PISX010001187.1, read on the forward strand.
AAATGTCATACCCCAACATGTAGAGTTCAGAAGACAAATGAATCTCTTTGGGTCAGAGTGACGATGAAAGTCTTTCCGGAATGGAAGGAAATAATCTGTTGTGCGAAACACAAATAAGCTTTAGGTATATGGTAGGAAAGATGAGGGGATGGGGAAGGATATTTTGAGCAAGAGAGTAGTGCATTAACAAGACTGTTGGGAAGAATGTCAAATCAGCAAGAATGTGAATAGCGATGAGTATATGCAGTAAATTTTTTTCTATTCTGAAGCATCACCTAACATAAATCTTCAAAGCTGATGGTACTATTGACCTAATTCTGATGAGGAGGAGTGATTGTATAACCAATCAAACTAAATTGGCCAAAGTTTGAAGTTAGACATACATTGTTTATTGAATGATGCTTTGTGTTCTCAGCTAAAAGATCTGTTCATTTTAACCTTGTCTCTGCAGTTCTTTTCAATTTGATGTTATTTTCTGGGTGTCAGCAGCTCTTAATGGGAGACCCAATATGCCTCCAACTTCTGCTGCAAACTATCTTGTTTTTTTTATGATTTTCCCCTGGCTAATAAATACAAAAGTTAGATTTTTTTGTATTTGAATAAATGCACATTTATTTATGTGTACAAATATATTTATGCATTTGCATATCCATATGTGCTTACATATGTGCAAAAAAAAATAGGGAAGGAATCTGAAGGTTTTAGTCTAAAGTATTGGCAGTGATTGTCTCTGGGCAATTCCAGCTAGGGTTGGAAGAGGGCGATGGTAAGAGGGAACTTTATTTTACTCAGTGCTATATTGTTTGAACTCCTTACAATGAGCATGTATTACTTTTATAATTAAAGAAAAGGAGAAAAAAGGAAAGAAATTGAATTTGATATACTTCCAAGTAATATGAAGCCCTTTCATCCTTTTGAAGGTACAAAGAAAAACAATTGTGCCTCAAGGGAAATTTATTTTATCAGAACCTGTACTTTTTATTTCTTTAATCATGTAATGAAGCATCTTGCCCTGGATTTCCAGTAAGCTTGCTTTGTTTAAATATGTAGATCTCTGCTAATAATTTATGGTAACTGGAAGTGGTATTTGTTAGACTGGCGTGTCACTCACACACTGGCATGTACATGTGCTAAGGCGATGTTGATTCCTTTCACTTTCCCTCTATAGAATTTGGACTTCTAAAAGGGATGTGCTGGTTTTCCCATAATCTCTCTTCCCTCTATCCTGGGATTAAGTAGAGGAGTATTTCCTGCCCTGTGCCCTAGGGCTGTAGGATGCCCTATAGAACCATGATTTTGGTGTCAGACTGGACATGCAATTTTTTTCCTCTTGTGCTCAGTGGTGGTATGGCAAAACAAACAAACAAAATTATTCTCCCAAATGTATTTGATCTAAATGCCTGACTCATTAGTTAAAAATCACACATGTAATGAAAAATAAAAGGCAAGAATACACAGAAACACTTTAAGATGATGTGTAAAGAGGGCAGGAATATGGATGGCCTCTATTTTTGGCAACATTAAATTGTTCCAGGAAGTAGACAAAGAATGTTAAAGAAAGAGTAACCACAGACATTTGGGGTAAGTATAAGTGGAAGTAATAACAGAAGCAGTATAGCATTATAGTTAAGAACATGGCCTCTGGGGGCACCTGGGTGGCTCAGTGGGTTAAGCCTCTGCCTTCCACTTGGGTCATGATCTCGGGGCCCTGGGATCGAGCCCGGCATTGGGCTCCCTGCTCAGCGGGGAGCCTGCTTTCCCCCCATCTCTGCCTGCCTCTCTGCCTACTTGTGATCTCTGTCAAATAAATAAATAAATAATCTAAAAAAAAAAAAGAAGAAGAAGAAGAAGAAGAACATGGCCTCTGGCAGTCTGAATCCTGGCTCTTCAGTTTCAGAGCTATAGGACATTGGGCAAGTTACTTAACTTCTCTGTGCTTGAGTTTCCTCACCAGTAATACAGAGTTGGTTATAGTGATTACCTTTTGGGATTAGATGAAAAAATAAATTAATAAAAATGTCAAGCATATATTAAGTTCTTAATGCTTGTCAGATCCTTAACTGAGTGGATTGTATATGCTCTAGTTTATTCCTCAGAACCTTGTAAGACATTTTAAGACTGCTCCCCTTTCACAGTTGAGGACAACAAAGCTCAGACAGAATGAGTAGGCACCAGGAACAGAATTTAAATACAGGCAATTAGATTTCAGAGCTCATGCTCTTAAATATAATCATCTACCAGAGATAGAAATGAAGGGATAAGGAAATTCTGATCCCAAATCAAGCATCCAACCCATGGTTTAAAATATTGTAGGTATAATGGGTATAGGGTTTCTTGTTGGGGTGATGAGAAACTTCCTGGAATTAGATCATGCTGATGTTGGCAAAGTATTGTGAATGTACTTAGTGCCACAGAATTGTTCACTTTAAATGCTAAACTCTACCTTCTGAATACTTTATCACAATAATCAAAAGATAGCAGTCATGAGGGCAAGTAGCTCCCATGTAAAGAATGTGTTGACTGCTAAGCTTTGTTACCAATTACTGCAAACAGGGTACATCAAAGCAACTGTCCCTCTTCTTCTTGAATTTGATGTCTATTCCTGAAACTGGGATACTTCTAGCTTCATTACAAAGACATTCAATGCAAAATCTGAGTGTAATGAAATTTCCCTGTGGCAAGCCAATCACAACTGTTCCTCCTATAAGTTGGGAGGTGTAATTATATTTTCTTCCCTGATAATAAAGTTCCTTGCATATTTTAAATCCTGAAGTGAGAAAGCAGGAAAGTGAAGAGTCCAGGAGGGATTTTGTTTTCTGTGAATAATAATTTTACAAGAATGAAGGCAACATTAAGAGAGAAATATTAAGAAATACAAATTAAGCATAATTTGTTTTTAATTTTTGTTTTTACTGAAGACTGTATGGAGTCCATGTCTACTTGCTGAAAAAGAAAAAGTGTGTTTTAAAATTCTTCATCGTTGTTTAATACCAAAGCTTTAGGAAAATTTTATCTTCTAGTGAAGAGGGGCTAACAATTGACAGTGTGGTGTGGTTATGTAGGTTTAATCATGAAATAGCAAAATTGTTGACCTATTGGGGTGATGACTTAATTGCTAGTAATAAGGAAACGATTAAGGATAGCCTTGGCTGGGGCTGATTCATTTAGAGCTTGTTTGTCTTATTTTGCTTATCATATTTAGCCCAAAACAGGGATATCAGACTAAATCATAAAATTTACATTGGCAACATAAAACAAAAAATTGTGAGAGAACCCTTTGTACCTTTTCCCCTTATTTTTTAGCCATGAAGAGGAGAGTGAAGGCCTATTTTATTAAAAAAACAAACAAACTGGTCTCATGAAGAAATACCTTGAGAAAGTTAAAAGAATTTCTGTCTTGTGATAAACCAGTGCAAATGCCATGTGCAAAAACAGATTCTGACATATCTAAAATGAGTGATACTTTTGTTGACAAACAAAAAAGAGGCCAGAAAAATGGAACAGACTGTTGTTACTAGAAGAAAGGCCTGGTCATGGAGTCTCAGCTAAGACCCAAAGAAATCCAATACCAGATCCTCACCATTATCCTCCAAACTGTATATTATTCCTTAATAACTTAACCAGAGGTGGCTCATGGGATGATGCTCTGAGCTGTTAAATTCTCTGGTTTCAAGGAAATAGGTTTCATACTTGGGAAACATGATATTGCTTTTACTGAATTTGAAAATGGTGAGTGGGCCAGAGATGCCAGGGGGCTGGCTAAATCTTCCAAGTGACTTAAATGGTTATTCCTAAAACATTGGTCACATCGCTTGGCTAATTTTGGAGGTGTGAGAATAAACATTTAACATTTTTTTGTGAAGAATTGAAAATAATCTTCAGAGATTTTTGTTGCTGCTATTTTTAACCTCAATAGACTTAGAAATGTGGAAGTCTTAATTTTGTACAATAACATTGACTTGTATTCTAAAAAAAAAGTATGTATCCTGGTAGTGTCATTATAAAATCAGCATTAGTGTTTTTGAACCTGTTTTGAACCTGTTGGTGAGGTTAGGGGGGGTGTGGAAGCAAAGAAAAACTGGTTTGCTGGTTTTCCTACCTGAAAAGGTGAGCTCCAGAGGGCAATTTCTGGTGAATGGTATGTGGCCTCATCCCTCATGTTTCCTTTTCCTAAAGCTGCCACTCATTTCAGAAATGAAGAGGCAAAATATGTGGGGAAGTATAGAAGGGTTCTGGTTCCAGGCTGGATTTTGATAATTGTTTTATTATATTTCCTAGTTCTTTGATGAAAGACGAGATGGCAGATCCAGTTGTCAAGCTGCTTGGATGGTGTTAGACTCAGGTAAATAAGTGATATTTCTTTACACTTACTAATGGGAAACCAAGAACACAGGTCCCCAAAGATTGGATGTAGGCTACCAAATAGTCCATGCTAAAGAATGGTTACTATTTGATTTATTCTGAAAAACATACATGGGGAGCAGAGTTCTTATTTTGACTTACTTCGTTTCACTCATTCCCAGGATGATAAATGTTCTGCTTATGGAATAGTAATTTATGCTTTTGAAGGTTTGAATCACTGAATTCTACTAAATGTTGCAAGATGTATTGGCTTTCAAAATTTTTCTGATATTAGTGTGATCTGAGTCTTAATCTGATGGTCTAGAATGGTTACATTGGTCCAAGATGCCAGTCATTGTTGGAAACATGGTATCATATTCCCTAGTCTACCATTAGCCATGTACTAGTGATATTAGGCTTTATGATTTCTATTTAAATAGCATAAGATGCATCAGCAGCAGAATGTTACTATACTTTTTCTTATACATATTGAGAATGATGTTTGTTAAAAGGTGGAACATGTCACTTCTTGTCCTGCTTTCTGTTTTTGTACATAATAACTGGTGTTACAGCTCTCTGGTGATCCCAGAACATTTTGCTTATGTTAATGTAGAATGGGATGTTGCTAATTTAGAGAAGTATGAAAAAAGAAAGAGAAATATGTCTTACAAGAAAATAGAATCATGTCCTGGGGCTAAACTTGGGTTGTCTTTTCCTTGTTCTGGAATTTTATTGTCTATATTTTGGGGATAAGAGGTTAGAGCCTGGCCATGAAGCAATTATTTAATTGTTGCCTAGATTGTGAAACTGATTTCTAAGAACATACCTTCCTGTGTGACTCAGGTCCTTGATTTGTTCTCAGTACCTTGGACAGTCTCTCTCCCCCCGCCCCCCCTTAAGCCCTCTATGGAATAATGGTCCTCAAAATGTGGTCTCATATCCCTTACACTTACAAATTATTAAAAACTCCAAAGGACTTTGGTTAAATACTTATATTAAAAATCAGAGGTAAGAAATCTTAAATTATTATATGTATTTATTTTTAAGATAGTAAACCTTTACATAATAACTACATTTTTCAAATGAACAATAGCTATGTTTTCCAAAACAAAAGAAATTGGCAAGAAGGGTGGCATTGTTTTACAATTTTGCAAACCATTTTAGTATGGATTAACAGAAGACTTCTTTTATCTGCCAATTGCATTCAATTTGTTGTGATAGGTTCATGAAATTTGAAGTATATGAAGAAAATCTAGTCTCACATAGATGTGTAGCTGTAAAAGATGAATATTTTAATGTCCTCTTTTAGATAATTATGGGTATTTTTCTTTGATAATACATCTAAACTTGACAAGTGGTAGTTTTTCCAAAGCTATTTGCAATTGCAGTTTGATATCTGAACCCATATGAATTAATGTTTTATATTCTGTAAAATTAAAATCAGCTGGTCTTTCTTTTACTTTGAAAGGGTCTTTTACTTATGAAAGATTTTTTAACATCATGCATTGATTATTTGGAAAATATTGGTGCAGATCTGCCAAATGTTGACACATTTCACTGTACAATATAAAAGAATTACATTCATTAAAATCACAATCTACCTTATCAGAAAAATCTTTATGAACTGGGAAGCTTTTAAACTCACAGATACAATTAAAAAATAAAAGCCCTTAATTTTGCTTGAAAGCTTAAAATTTCAGCATTGGCAACAAGTGCTTTAAGTTCCCCTTGAAATGAAAGTTTCACTGTCTTCAATTTAGAAAAAAATGTCTGCTAAATACCCAAATATCAGTACGATTGTGTGTCCATTATTCTTTCAAGTAAAAATTGTGTTCCATTAAAAAAAAAGGGGTTAATTCAGTTCTCTGCTCAATCATGCAAGTAATCGTGCTTTTCCTTGAGACAACCATCCTCCGTCAGTTGGCAACAAAAGTGGGTTATGCAACTTTCCTATTTTGTCATACAGAATAGTAAAAAGATGTGTGCTGAAGGGGTCAAGATTTAATAGGGTTCACCATTTTTTAACTCCCCTTTCAAGTACCTTTAAAAAAAAAATAAACTCCTCTTCTTCCTTTTTCTGCAATGCCAGTGTGCGGGGAAGAGTTAGGGGGAAGGAATGTTGGTGAGAGAGATTACCTTCATTTGTGCTAAGCCTCTTAGTTTTCTCACAATTACTTTTGCATCACTGGTGTAAAGGTCAAAAGGGTGAAAAATGCAATGTCTTAAGTTTATCACAACAATAGTTTTGAAATAGTGGCTTCCCTACAAGGCTCTTTGGACCCTATTTTCTCCTTCCTCTGGGGTTCTGTGGATCACACTTTGAGAATTGTTGCTCTGGAGTTACATTTTGTTCTGGGATAGTAATCTTTTGTGAATTTTTTCCCCCTAACTTTCTTTTATGATTAACTCTCTGAACTTCACTAAATCATCAGCTGTACTGTGATTCCCATCCTAAGTGTTTTACCTGTGTGAAATATTTATCTCTAAGTGAATTGCTTAGCAGATGTTCCCACTGAAAAATAAGTTAAGGCAGAGATTCTCCAAGAAGAAAAATATTAAAGAGCATTGATCCAAACCTTTAGTGACTAGGTGATATTATTGTGATCTAATCACAGTGGCAGAATGTTCCTCAAACGTCAAAACGAACAGCTCCATAATTTTCACAGTGTGCTATGTGACAGATGGCAAAAACTGTTTTGATTTTCCCCAATATCTGAGGAGCAGCAAGCGGAGCCTGTGCCTCCCACTTTACTCACACACTTTGTCATCTCTGGTTGGCCTGACAGTACACCGATTTTTGCCTCTGTGATCTGTTCTCTGGATGACTATGTTTTCAATAGCTACTTAGTATAAAAATAAAATGTGCAGGTCCCATCAAATAAACTAATTAAGGCTTAGAAAGTGTCAAAATCCAAAAGCCAGGAGGAACAGATTAGGCACTGAGTATAAGACACACAGACCTGACACCTAATGTGTTGCCATGACAACAGGAGAATCAATATCCCTCAACTGGGCAGATAGTTGACAGTAATTTTTGCTGGGTCAGAGAATTAGGAAGAGAGAGAACCACCTTCTGCTATGCAAAGAATTTCTCATTTTTAACCAAAAGCTTCTGAAGGATTTGTAAATTCTAGTTGTAAAATTGCAGTCAAGGCTAGGAGAAAGTGATGTCCATGGTGTTGGAGAAGGCCCTTACTTTGTAAAAGTGAAATTGTTGATTGCTACCTTTTCTTAAGATGCTCCCACTATCTTCTCTGAAAATTAGTATATGAAGACGGGTGTTTCTTATGCATACTGTTCTCTATAAATGAGTGTTGAACATATGACTGAAGACTGGCCTGTGTTGTCTCTTTCTTCTGTTTATGACTAACCGTAACAGGCAAAGAATTTCTACATATGATCTTCACTACTGTCTTGTCACATTAGAAGTTAGTATTTTCCTGGGTAATGTCACAAACGCTTTGACATCCCATCCTGGCTACAAAGAGATTGGATTAAATATTACTTTGTATTTTGCGGAAGTCTGTCACTTAGCAAAAAGAGAGCCTCAACGTTAACGTCTGTTTTTCCAAACATCCTTCTCAGGCACAGTTGGTTTCTGAGTTAATTGGGACCTAATAATATCTGACCTAGTAGAACAAGATATTTCATATCAAACCCATTTAGAGAAAAATGGGGCTCCATACCATGCATAATGGAATGAATGATAAATTGCAAATAGAGAACAAAAATATTTGTTACTGTTTTCCATGACTTCCTACTTTGAGAGTCCAAATGTTTCTCTTTCTTCTTTTCTTTTTCTCTCTTTGACATGATGAAACTGTTTTTGAAACACTAGCCAAAAGTCAATATATAACTTAGTCACACAAAGTTCTATACGTCCTTTCAGTAATGATTCCTGATGGCTCTCTCTTAGCAAGTGGCACAGTGTGATATTATGGTGAAATGAAAATACGGGTTTCAGTTTTAATACAAGGGCATTAACAGAAATGTCATCCCTAACAAATTAGTCACTGGGAATTCTGCCCAGTAGTCAGAGAACCATGCTCATTTTGCCTTTTGCTATAACTTATATAAACAAACCTCGTGATGTAAATGCCTATGGGTTAGATTCCCACTTGAGAGGCAGGTGACAGGCTTCACTGGGGAAATGCAAAGAGGCAGAATTTTTGTTTGTTTATTTCAGACAAAGGATTTCTGGCCTGGGGCGATCCAGCTGCAGCTGCTGTCAATATTGAGGCAATGAGCCTATTTTTCTAACTAGATCAAAAGGGAAATTCTGACTGTGATTCACTCTATCAGAAAGAGAGGAATAGGAAGGGAAGGAAGAGGAGGGAGGGGGGAGAGAGAGGGATACAGAAAAGGGTGATTGTTAATTCTTGTGGAAATGATTTGCTAGAGCTGCCACTTTCAAATGAGAAGAACAAATTATATCTGGATCCATTTGCAAGATAGGAGCGTAAAGGAAAGAGAAGAGAAGAGTGGTGTGATTCTCTGCTGTACAAGTGACAGGAGGTGGTGGGATCTGTGTTTTTTGAGAGAGAACTTCAAACCTCAAGAGCAAGTGAATTTAGATCAGACTGATAAAGAACACGCTTGGTTTCTTATTTGCCAATGACATCCTGTTCTATTTTTCTCTTCTTGGCATCCCATGATAATGTTTTAACAACAGTCCTTCAGAGCCAGCCAGTGGCTATTCTTGTGGGTGAAAGTGACACTGGCCAGCGGGACCTTGAGTGACCTCACTCCAGTCTGAACCTTGCTGGGTCTATGGCTCTCCTGTCCTCTTGATACTGACCCATTGATTGGGCCACTTTGAGACACCTGAGTATACAGAGAAGTCCTTTTATTCTACAACTTACCTTTCCCCATCTATCTGCTTTTACTTCTTCAGTTGATCAATTAGGTACAATAAACGGGAAAAGAAAAGGAGAAAAATAAATAAATCTGAGTAACTGAAGAAAATGATACCCTACGATTGATTTATGCATTCAAAAAATGTTTGCTGGAAAAACAACAGCAACACACAAAATATTTGCTGAGTGACTTCTCCATGCTGGCACTGTGTCAGGCCTCTGGAGACAAACATAGAACTGGCAGATGCAGCCTCTGCCCTTCAAGGCCACAACCAGTTGAATCAGTAAGTCCCCTATTCTAATTCAGTTTGTTATTTTAGTTGAACAGATTCTAAGGAATTAGCTTAAGCCATTCGTCTTAAAGATATTTGAGTTTTCTGTGTATGCAGAAATTGAAAAAATGAATTAGAAAAATATTAAATTGTTTTATTATGAATTTGGCCCAAATTATCTGGTATCATAATATATACCATATCCTGTAACCAAGAAGAATATTATGAATGTTAATAATAATTTCCAGGTTGCATAGGTGTGGTTGAATAGCTCATGAGAAAACCAAACTCAGGCTCAGGCTAGCTCCTTCTCTTCAAGTCAGATGAGCTCTTTGAGAATAGTTGTGTGCCTTTTTGAGGACTGACCAGATTGTCCTAAAACTACACTCCCTGCTATGGCAGCCAATAGCTATGTTAGGTGATTTAAATGTAAACTTAAACTGATTAAAATTATATAAATCGTGTTAAAAATTTATTTCCTCATTCATGTTCAAGTGCTTAATAGCCTCATGTGCCTAGAGGCTACCAAATGGAGAAGAGAATAATACAGAGCATTTCCATCATTCCAGAAAGTTCTACTGGATAGTGCTGTCTAGAACACACCACTCAGCCAACCATTCTTTGGTACCTGGTTTGTGCTAGGCATTGTCCTGGTGAAATCAAGATACAGTCTCTGCCCTCAGGGGCATTTGGCCCAAGGTAAAAGCTGATTACATGTAAGACAAGCAGAGAATGTGATGACATCAATGAGGGATAAAGACAGGGTTGCTGGGACAGGCAATAGTAGAGATAATTTACTGATGGTGAGGGAGGGCCCTTTTAAGGAGTTGACATCTGACTTGAAATTTGATGCCTGAGGACTCCGGCCTGTGAAACTCAGACAAGTAGCGTTTGGGGCACCAGAAACAGCATAGCCACAGAGGTGTGCAAGAGCTAGGCTTTTTTTGTAGTTTCTCATGCACAGGACTTTGAGCAATGTGACAGTGATGGTGACTGATAGTGACACACCTTTAGCCCAGTCACTACCTGGGCACATTCACCAGGTTGCTTTCTTAACCCATCCGGGCTCTCTGCCAATTCATACTACATTTTCTCAACTGTGACAGTAGGCCTGTTTCCCTGGTCTCAGAATGAAGCTGGGAGAAGCTGAAAAGAGCACATTTAGCTTTTATTAAAGATACTTATGTTTCAGGGATGGTCATGCTCTGATTGTGGTTAATAATGAACTGTGGAAGCTTCTCTGTGTTAATGTTTGTTATTATCTTTGTCTTCAGAATTCCTTCCCAATTTAGACCTTAATGAAGTCTCTCCAGGAAGGTGGGTGAGGCTTTTCCTCTTTTCTAAGCAGAACTTCCAGTGCTCACCTTGCTTGAATACATCATTCAAGTTCAGGGCATCGGTGCCTTTGAACAAGGGATGGGTGCACACTTTCTCATATGCCTCCTCTGAGAATTTACAAGAACTTGCTATGGAGAACTACTTCTTCTCTAGCACATCCAACAGGCCACAGATCATACTGATGTTGGCTAATGGCCTATATTTAGAACTCTCTGTGATTTCCAGAAGCCTTGGTCCAGCTCTTGGAGAAGGGGAAGCAGTATGCACTTGGGACTAGTAATAAGACTTAGCAAAACCCCTATTGTACCATCTCCTGTAGACCAATAATAAGAGTAATCCTTGGAACATAGGACTTAAACAGTTAATTTTTTGTTTTTTTTTTTTCAGTAGGTCACTGTGAGAAATGGGGCGGCAACTGTTGCTTCCTGAGGAAATCTTGTGGTGATGGTATCAGTGATGCATTAAGACAGGCACGTTAAAATACCACAGTGTTAAAGATGGTGAAAACTGGAAGGTCCTTGTGAGAAAGTTCTCCACTTGCCAGAAAAGTTACCTGGAAATGAAACCCCAACTGAGCAAGGAACAGTTCCTGAGCATACTATAAAGATTAGTCTTAGTCATTGTTCCTTTTGGCTTCCCAGAGGCAGAATAGCAATCTGACTACAAAGCATGCAGATAGAAAGGCAAAGAGTATTGCAAGTAATAGATGGACTGTACTGCCTTCTATATTATCCATCTCTAATAGCCAAACACAGTGTTTGTGTTCAGGTGGACACTGTTGTGTATATCAAACCTAAATATCAAAGGGACAGAATTAATCAAGTGTACTTGAAAGAGCGCTTTATAAAACTACAAACACATGTTATTGAAGATGATTGGATTCTTCTTAATAGAACACAACAAAACCAGCCACACGAAAGTTTCTTCTCAATATTTACAATGATAGCACTGTGAGTGGAATTGTGTGGGGGAGGGAAGAGAGTTACTTTGAAGAATCTCTGGTGATGTTTATAAGCTCATGTCCGCTAATGGGTCTTCAGGGAAGAATTAACAATCACACAGATTCTTAAAATATTTTATTAATAGAATCTGGGGTAAACAGGTATAGAAAGGAATTACTTTGTGGGAGGGTTTTATTTTTCTAGTAGCTTTGTCAAACTGAGAAGATAATGGAAGGGAAGTCTATTCAGAGTAATTGTTTTGAATTCGGTTATACTTTTTAGAGAAACTTCTCTCTCTCTATCCTTCCCTACTTCTCTCCATCCCTGTGTGTGTATGTTGGGGGGTGGGGGCTGCTCATTGCCTGAGAATCGAAGGGTGTGAATAATGAGGTTGCTCCTGGCTATACATAAATGGAGGCAATATGACCCTAGAGAAATGAACTCTGTGGCCAGTTACTTTGTCTGTATGATGCTAAGCATTTTCTTCCCTTCAATTTCATTCTTTCATTGGGCTGAATTTTATTGTTTTTGTGTTTATATACTGAGGCTCATGATCATGTATCTCAAATTTATATATCTTTGTATATACTGTATATTTTATATATGTTGTGTATGTTTGTATGTATTTGTGGATGTGTAAAAAAATATATGTGGTGAGCTCAAATATCATGGAAGAGGCTACAAGAAGTGTGTTTATTCTGGGTAGGCTAGGAATTTTTTTTTCCTATGTGTTCACTGAGGACTTACTTTTGTATATACTTGAGTTTAGAGGGGTCCTGGCCCATGAGGAAGTAGAAAAATATGATACTGTCTTTGTTTAGTAGCTAGTAAAACCATCTGGGATTATTAATAATCTTATGCATCCTGTGACTTTTCACTGAGAAAGTTAGTGCTTCCCTTTTTACCATGCCAACCCCAATCTGGCAACTCATTAGTTTTAAGTAATACTTCTACAGAAATTTGAAAAGACCTATTTTCTGCCTATCCACATGTGGACTTTGGTATTTTCGATGATCAACTTTTTGTTCGACTTCCTTTTTTTTTTTTTAATTCTCAATTTAGAGTGTTTCAGAATAACCTGCTTATAAAATGCCGAAAGCATTAACTTTATATTTTCTACCAAAATTGCTTTACTCATTAGCCTCACAAAACAGTATAATATTCAATTGATTCTAATGGTAAGTGAATCAGATTGCTATGAAGCCCAGACTTTATTTGGCTTAAATAAATCCCTGTTAGTTTTCTATGTGGAGGTTTGGTTGATCTTTCTGCAACCAACAGGAAGAAAAAAAATGTGCTTTTAAAAAAAGCACTTTGGGAAAGGTGGGAAAGATGGTGTTATAGGTTGAATGGTGTCCTCTCAAAAGTCGTACGTTGAAACCTTCACCCCCAACACCTCATAATGGACTTTATTTGGTAATCTGGTCATGGCAGATGAATTAGTTAAGTAGAGGTCATATTAGAGGAGGATGGTCCTCTGACTGATGATCTTATAAGAGGGAGAGATTTAGACAGGTGGAAGCAGAACACAAGCAGGATGCATGTTGTGATGAATGTAGAGATCAGCGTGATGCTTCTGCAAGTCAAGGAATGCCAAGTGCCAGCAAATCACCAAAAGCTAGGAGAGCAGTAGAATGTCCCTCCTAGCCCTTAGAAGGAAATCAACCATGCTGGTATCTTGGTTATAGACTTTTAGGTCTAGTACTGTGAGACAATACATTCCTGTTGTGTAAGCTTCTTAGTTTGCAGTACTTTGTTATATCAGCCCTAGGACACTAATACAGATTGCAAATGGGAAAAAAACAGAACAATCACTGGGATCATCATGGCCACTCATCATTTGTACATAGTGGTGGTATGTTGCCAGGATAGAAAAGGAGTGCTTACTAAGACCCCAGATGTGGGCAGCACTGGGCTGTTTACCAACATGGTCATAAAGAAGCAGAGTTATTAAAGGCTCTCCGATCACTGGGTAATTCAGCTCTTGACATTGATGGATGGAACTTGGCTTTTCCTCTCGGCCAAAGCTGCTGACTGGGTAAATGTTTTATTCATGAGGTCTGGGGCAGGAAGGGATGCTAAAGGTTTAAGAATATTTTAAGAAACTCTTTGAGATGTCAGGGAAGTTATCAGAAGGTGTTAAGCAAGGAAGCTAGCTACTACCTCAACCCAGCTAGACAATACAATCTTAGTAAAGGCTAGAAGAAGCGGCTGCTCATGGTCTTGGGAAGCCATTCCATGTTCTTTGTCTTGTATTTTGTATTGGCTTGCGTCCTGGTTACAACTCAAAGAAGCAGGAGTTACTGCTGTGGCTTGAGGGTCCTAATTTGGAGGAAAGTATTAGTCTTGGAAGTTCTACCTGCCCATGGATGTAGACTCGGGATCTTTCCCCTGAATTGGCAACTGCTTTAGTCAACTGAGTCATTTATTTTTTTTTAAAGATTTTATTTATTTATTTGACAGAGAGAGATCACAGTAGACAGAGGCAGGCAGAGAGAGAGAGGGAAGCTGGCTCCCCGCTGAGCGGAGAGCCCGATGCAGGACTCGATCCCAGGACCCTGAGATCATGACCTGAGCCGAAGGCAGCGGCTTAACCCACTGAGCCACCCAGGCACCCATGCTTTAGTCAACTGAGTCATTTAAATGATAGCATGTAGCTTTAGCTTAAAGTCTCAGGAGGCCCATTAGCTACACATTTTAATTACCTGTTAACAAAATGGGTATTTCAAATTATTTAGCACAATAGACTAATTTTTTTTTGCCAGGAGGACGGAGAGTAGACAAGTTAGTGTCTACTTAAGTAAGTGTCTACTTAAGTTAGTGTCTACTTAAGTGTAGACAAGTTGCCAATGTGACTCTCATCTTTCCCTATATAAATAAGTCTTTTATATGCTAGTAGTGTTTAATAAAGAATGTTTGTACTTACTCAAGTAGCCATAATGATGGAAATTCTGGGTATATGTAATGAATCATAATGAAAGTGCCCTTTGTCCTTTAACTCTCTCTTATGGCCCATGAATTTTAATATTTCATAGTATCTACTAACAAAGCTTTAAAATTACTTAGACTCATGTAAAAGAGCCAACAATGAAGCGTAGTTGGCACATAATTACCAATTCAAGCATTTTCTCATTGCCAAGGAAGCATGCACCTAAGTCCAGAAGAATCTTTGCAAATTTTATAACTTGGTTGAAACTAACCCAGGCTGAAATGAAGAGTTAAAATATAGAATACATCAGTGGATAAAAACCAGACAAGTCCTATGTATCCATTGCCCTTTATGTTTGGAGAAGTTTCGGTGTTAGAGAACCTAAGAACTTTCCCTTGGGTCTTGATTAGGAAAAAATCAAAGAGCAGAAATTGACAGGGACAGCCACTCTAAAACATGCTGTCAAGATGCATCAAAATATGCCACTACATCCTCCCTTTCTATCTGTCAAAGCCATTGATTATTTTCAATGAAGAAAGCCAGTGACAGTTGCTGGAATTGTAGAACTCGGCATAGCAACTAGGTGATGCCTGTCACTCTCTAAATAGACAAGAAAAAATTTATTCTCTGCATCACAAGCATAGTTTTGGAAGCATAGTTAAATACAGTTTCATAAAGCATAACAACAAAATGCAGGAAAGTAAAAGAATCTTAGACCCCAAGGCTTTTTTCTTGGGTTTATTAGGGTTTTTCATGAAACTGCTTATTTTATGTCTGTCTTCCAAAGCAAACAGTAACTTCTTGACCCTTTCCTGTCTCTTTGTTGGGTGAGAGCACTTTGGCACCCTGGAGTATTCAGGGATTCTAGGAATAACATGCATCTGGCCAGTCACTGTTGACCATACCGGTTGCTAAAGGTTGGGTTGTGTGGGAACAGTAGAATGACTTGCATATTTTAAGACATATTTTATGGTTGTCTGGTATCCCAGAAAAAGAGTAGAACCCATGAAGGAAGTTTATTAATGCTAAAAAAAAAATGTTGAACACCGATGATTCTTGCTAGCAGCAGCAGAGGTGTGAGCAATAGCTCATTTCCAGGGGCAGCAAGCATATTGCCCAGAGTCTGGGGGCAGGGTCATGCTAGAGGGGAGCTGTTCAAGGGTTAGAGTCCTTGTGCTCTTGCCAGGAACTGCTGAAGTGTGATGCAAGACTGAATCCCACCTGCCTGGCTTCCCTTGATTCTCAACCTTCCCCTGCAATTCTGAGTTTACTAATATCCTTTTCAATAAATTCCTATTCTGCTTCTATCAGCTAGAGTCTATTTTTTGGGTTTTTTTTTTCTTTGCAACTAAGAAACCTCACTGATGAAATGTTGTGACTTCAGTTTGCTTGCAAAACCTCAGAGGGCTCAAAATGTGGTCATGTTAGAGCAAAGCTGTTAACTAGAACCTACTGTATGAATATAAGGTGGTATTTGGTGGTTTTTTCCTCTGTCAAGTTCTATTACCTCAACGTGCTCAGCCAATGCTAGGGAAAAAAAAAGGAGCGAATCTGCTATAATACAAAATTAATAGCAATAACAGTGGCAGTAGTAGCTAACATTTATTGAGATCTTAGACACTGTGCTAAAAGCCTATGCAGAGATTTTTATTGAATTATCCCAACAGTCCTAAGCCAAAAGTATTGTTATTATTACCATCCTATTTCTTTGGAAAATGAAGCACACAGAGGTTTTGTAACTTGCTGAGCAACACACATCTAGGAAACGTGAAATGGGTTTGAATCAAAGAGCTATCTGCTTGAGACTTAAACTTGTCTATACTTAATTATTCTACTTCTGACTTCTAAAAAGCCATACAGTTTCAAAAGGATCCTACTGATACCTGAAAAGAAAATAGGTATCCAGGTCATTATATGGGGGGGCCTGAGGGGCTCAGTTGGGTAAGTGTCCGCCTTTGGCTCAGGTCCTGATCCCAGGGTCCTGGGATGGAGCCCTGCCTGGGGCTCCTTGCTCAGCGGGGAGTCTGCTTCTCTCTCTCCCTCTGGCCTTCTGGCTCCCCCCTGCTCATTCTCTCTCTTTCTCTCTCTCAAATAAATAAATGTAATCTTATTTATTTGAGAGAGAGAACACGTGAGAGAGCATGAGTGGGGGAGGGGCAGAGGGAAAGGGAGAAACAGATTCCTGCTCCCAGCAGGGAGACCCATGCAGTGATTGATCCCAGGACCCAGATCACCACCTGAGCTGAAGGCAGATGATTAACCAACTGAGTCACCCAGGCTCCCCAGTAAATAAAATCTTTTTTTAAAAAAAGAATTATACATCAGTCTCTCAAAATAGGTCATAACTGCATTAGTTTCATTTGAAAGGAAGATATATTGGCTTGTTTTTTATAATAAAAAAGAAGGGGGGCACTTGGGCGGCTCAGTTGGTTGAATGTCAAATTCTTAACATCAGCTCAGGTCCAGGGGTGATCTCAGGGTCCTGAGCTCCATCCCTGGGCTTTGTGGCATTCTGCTCAGGAGTCTGCTTTGCCCACGCGCTTGCTCGCGCTCTCTCTCTCTCTCTCTCTCTCCCTCCCTTCATACCCCACCCACCCGCAGGGCCCACACTCTCTAAAATAAATAAATCTTAAAACAAACAAACAAACAAAAAAGGAAGGGGATGATCTTTCAGAAGGTGGGTGGGAAACAGGGCTGGGAAAACCCAGGGGATGTGGTTTACAGTTTTTAAATATTTAGGTCTACACATCGTATTTCCTGTTATCACCCTGTTATATCTGTAGCTAGCTAGAGCCATACTAACTAGAACAGTGGATTTTGTTGTTGTTGTTGCTTTGTTTTTGAGATCAGTTCACTGTTTTCAGAAAAAAATTGGCTCTGGAGATATTTGCCTGATTGACTCAGCTTAAGTCTAACTTGCAAAACACTGTTTTTGAGCATTCAGCATGCCCTATTCTGCCATTAGCCACATACATAGGCAACTGCATCTGCAGGAGACCTTTTAAATATATAAACATTAATTTATCTATTTGAAATTCGTAGTAATAAGCCCTGCTTAGGAGTATAATTTAAATCTCTCCAGGAGAAAGATGTAAAGGATTAACATCTTACATCAGGAATAAGTATTGGAATATATTGGGGGCCATGGTCTGATGGGTATTGTCAGAGAATCTCCTAATGCTTATTGAGGAAAAATGCTATATTGTTTCCTTGGAAAATTTCAAACAGTTTATAAAATTAAAACATGGAATCTTTGGAGATTTTCTATCTTCAGCTGAGCAAAAATGTTTTTTAAAAGAAGTTCCCTCAAAAATATTTGAAAACAAATCTGTTACAGAAATGTCAAGAAAAATTTCCCAGGGAAAAGTCAGCTTATATTTTAACAGAGTAAATGCCAAACATACTCATCTCTAAAAAATACAATATACATATATTTAAATGTATAATCATATGTAATACATAAAATGGACATGAAATATAGCTATACCTACACATGCAAATACATATTCTATAAAATATTTAGTTAAAAATTGGTACAATTAGGGCCACCTGGATGGCTCAGTGGGTTAACCCTCTGCCTTTGACTCAGGTCATGATCTCAGGGTCTTGGGATCGAGCCCCAACATCGGGCTCTCTGCTCAGCAGGGAATCTGCTTCCCTCTCTCTCTGCCTGCCCCTCTGCCTACTTGTGATCTCTGTGTATCAAATAAATAAATAAATAAAATTTAAAAGAATTGGTACCATTATAACAGATTAGAGCTGGTTTATACTCTTGTTGCTTTTCTCTTGCTGTAGCCAGTTCTGCTTGCCTTTGGATCACATTATATCCTTAAATTTTGCGATAATTTGAAAGAAGTATTGGTCCCTGCTGCTGCTGTAGAAACAAACTAGAGAGATAGTTTAAACTGGCATGGGAAGATCAGACCAGCTGTGTTAATAATTCCTCTTTCTGCACTCACATTTGCATGTTGCTATAGATTGAGCAAAGGCAAAAATCTCTGAGAGGCTAGTAGATAGAATGGGACGATAATCCATGATCATCATTGGTGCACAGGTGCCTGAGTTTGTGTGTGTAAATGAGTTATGTCTGATGCGCCTTCTGTGAGTGCTACCACTTCAGTCCTGCTTTGGCTCCCTAGCCTCGATTTCTTCCTCCATCGCGCTATGGAAATAAGCTTTCTGTATTTTATCTGGAAGAGAGAAGTATTATTACTTTTCAGAAATTTAGTATTACATTTTAGAAATATTACTGAAGATATTTTAGGTTTAAAGACATTAGGTTTAAAAGAAGAATGTGAAAACAACTAAAGGAACTCACTTTGTATAGGATGACAGAACCTTACAGAATTTGTTACCCTAGAAATGGCCAATTTTTTCAAAGAGAGAAAGTCCTGCAGAGAACTAGGTAAGTATTTGGAAGACCGATATATGAGGACTTGCCGAGCAACTCGCTAGCAACATGTAGCTGTCTGGCAGACATTTGACTTCGTGGACCTAACCTACGCCCCTCACTAGAAAAGGAATAATTTACGGGGTGAAATATTAGTCTGCCTTGATTTTCTTTCATTTATTCATGAAATATTTATTGACTGGCTACTATATGCCAGGCTTTACACTTGACAGTCTGAGATGAATGATGCAACCATTTTCCCTGGCTGAGTGGAACTTAAGTTGGATGGGCGAGAGGGATGATGATGTCACTTGCTGAATGCAATAAGGCAAGTAGGGAGTGCCAGCCTCAAGGAGCTGAAGAAGGTTTCCAGTTGGAAGGGGTTACGCTGGGGCTTAAGGGGATTCAAAGTCAGCAGGAAAAGTAAGGGTTGTGGTAAGAGTGTTCTACATCAAGAGGGAGCAGGTGTTAGAGCTTGGAGGTGAGGAAGAGCCTGGTATACCGGAAG
Organism: Mellivora capensis; assembly: GCA_004024625.1. Lineage (NCBI taxonomy): Eukaryota > Metazoa > Chordata > Mammalia > Carnivora > Mustelidae > Mellivora > Mellivora capensis. The sequence continues at coordinate 81,772 of PISX010001187.1, forward strand.
ATGATAGCAAGTTCTGAACACTGCGGTTGGTCCAAGGTTAATAAATTAGACACAGGTTACAGTGGAGTGATGAGAAGTTTGAAAACACAGAGCCCTGGGCCATGAACAAATGACCTCAGTGACTAATAAAGGAAGGCAAAAAAAAAAAAAAAAAAAAAAAACAAGTGAAACGAACCCAAGCAGCCAGGCTAGATTTTAAGACTGAATGAGAAACTCAGTGTAAATGCTGATGGCCAGCAGCTTCAGTGGAGGCAGACGAACCACACATCGCAGAGATGGATTTACTGCAGTGGACACAGGGAGGCCAGCAGTGACAGACAGTGCTCTGGAAAATGGTTCAGAGTGTTTGGAAGCAGCATTCGTTCCAGAGCTGGTCTCAGCAGGCCGACATGGTTGATGATGATGAACATGGAAAGTGTGTTGTGTGGAAGATGGATGGGGGGAGGGTGTGTAAGATAGGACTTTCCTTTGGGAAGAAATTAGGTGGGTTTCCTGTAGAAGTTTAGTCAGTTCCCAGCAGCTTCTATGCCCCATAAACTTGGGGATCATGATGAGGGAGCCATTACTGGCTCTTCCACATTAATAACGGCCATTTATTTTTAGAAGGATAACTTCTAAAAGATTAAATGAAATATATTGATGCAACAAAAGTGTGGAAAATCATTTAGGAAACACATATGTGTCTTCTGCCCAGCTTTATCAAATATAACTTTTGCCAAATTTGTGTAAGATATTTTTAAGAAATGAAACATATCTGTATGTTGAATTCTCCAGTCCCATTCCCCTCCCTCCTACTAGAGGGAACAATTTTTCTGAATTTGGTGTTTGTTAATCATCTGTATGGTTTTATTTAAAAATAATTTTACTACATTTTGTATCCTTAGAGAATATACACAAGTGACACTTTTAGAACTGTATAAATAGTATTTTGCTATAGCTATATACCATTCTGCATTATTTTTCACTCAGCATTGTGCTTTTATGGTTTTTCTGTATTGATACAGAAGCTATAGTTGATACTTCTTAAAAAAAAGATTTTATTTATTTATTTGACAGACAAGTAGGCGGAAAGGCAGGCAGAGAGAGAGAAGGGAGGTGGGGAAGCAGGCTCCCTGCTGAGCAGAGAGCCCGATGCAGGGCTTTCCAAATTTTTGCTATCGTAAATAATGATGCCATGAGTATTATTTTGTTTGCCTTCTTGTGGAAATAAGGAGAAATACGGATGGAGTGCATATGCCTAAATGTGGAAAAGCTGTCACAGGAAACACTCATACCCAGTTTTACTAAATATTGCCATCCGCTTTCCAAAGTGGCCTTATCAGCTTCTACTTCCAGCAGCTATGTATAACAGGTCCTCCTGCTCTGCCTCTTTGTCAGCACATAGTATTGTCCGACATTTAAATCTGTGTCAATCTAATGAGTGTGAAATGGTATCTCAGTCAGGGTATAGCCAGGAATGCTCTAGGCCCTTCAGTAGAACAAATTTAATACAAGTGACTTTGGGGACAGTTGACGGCCCAGCTGAGAAGCTAAGAAGGCTGGTGATACAACTTGCATAGTAGTAAAAGGCCGCTGTCAATACCAGGGGCAAATGGAGGGATGTTTAGAGGGACAAATGGAGAGGGTGTTGGGACCAGAGCCCAGAAGCTGGGGCCACCTGTCAGAAACTGAAACCAGTGTGAGGAATGGGGTGTGAGAAGCCACAGAGGCTCATGGAAGCTGCCAGAGATCCTCCAAGAAGCAAAGAGAAAAGGAGAGAGGTGTCAGGCTCTCATTCGCCTATCCCCCCCACCCCCCATCTCTTTCCAGAGTGTCTCGCTTGGCTAAACTTACCTGCAGGCCAGAAGTTACCAGTGATATAAAGAAGAGCAGGGAAAGGCAGGAAATCATTCTAAAAGAAGACAGACCATTGACTAGAACAGGTGCTATTGCACTATGGTTTTCATTTTCATGTCTCTGATCTTCAGTGAATGTATTTTTTAAAGATTTTTTAAAATTTAAATGCAATTAATTAACATATAGTGTGTTATTAGTGTCAGAGGTAGAGGTCAGTGATTCATCAGTCTTATATAACACCCAGTGCCCATTATATCACATTTCCTCCTTAATGGCCATCACCCAGTTACCCCATCCCTCCACCCAGCAACCCTCAGTTTGTTTCCTATGATTAAGAGTCTCTTATGGTTTGTCTCCATCTCTGATTTGGTTTTGTTTTATTTTTTCCTCCCTTACCCTATGATCCTCTGTTTTGTTTTTTAAATTCCACATGTGAGTGAGATCATATGATAATTGTCTTTCTCTGATTGACTTATTTTGCTTAGAATAATGCTCTGTAGTTAAAACCATGTTGTGTAGTTACAACCATGTTGTTGTAAATGGCAAGCTTTCATTTTTTGGTGGCTGCATAGTATCCCATTATATATATGTGTGTGTGTGTGTGTGTGTGTATCCCATTATATATATATCCCATTATATATATAATATATATATATGTGTGTATACACACACACAGAGCACATATATATATGTAACTATGTATCTATATCACATCTTTATCCATTCACCTGTCAATGAATATCTGGACTTTTTCCATAGTTTGGCTATTGTGGACATTGCTGCTAGAAACATTGGGGTGCAGGTTCGTCTCCAGATCACTACATTTTTATCTTTAGGGTAAATCCCTAGTAGTGCAATTGCTGGGTCATAAGGTAGCTCTATTTTCAACTTTTTGAGGAACCTCCATTCTGTTTCCCAGAGTGGCTGTAAGAGCTTGCATATAGGTGAAGATGTGGAGAAAGAGGGACCCTCTTGCACTGTTGGTGGGAATGCAAGCTGTTTCAGTGAATGTATTTTAAACATTTATTGGTCATTTTGTTTCCTGTGCATCTTTTCAATTTGCTTTGTCCATATTTTTCCTATTAGCTGTCCATGTTTAATGTATTTTTTTGGATTCTTTGTATATTATAGTTACTAATCATCATCAGTTATATGTATTGCTAATGTAACTCAAAATCTATGGCTAATTTTTCACTTTTTATGGTATCTTTCATGGTACAGAAGTTTTAAAATCTAATACACAAACTTGTCACTGTTTACTTTTAAGGTTTTGTTCAAGGAGATCCTTCCCTATCCTGAGTCACATTCCCCTATATTCTCCTTCAAAAGTTCTGTTTCACATTTAATATTTGTCTTTAATGCACTGGGGGCTTATTTTTTATGGTGTGATTTAGGTATCTTAATATTTACTTCCATTAAGATAACCAATTGTCCCAGGCCATTTTAAAATACTCTTCCAATTTTTTATTGCTATTCTTTTCATATACAGAGTTTCTGTGTATGTGTTGGTTCCTTCTGGTATAGGTCTGTTTCTGGGATATCTCCTGTGTCATTGGTCTGGGTTATTTTCATGAACAGCAGCATCCTGTCTTAATATAGCTTTAAAATAAGACCTGATTGCTATCAAGAATAGTCCCTTCCAATTTGGCTAAGGTATTTCAGACTCTTAGGTACTTTGTATGAATTTTAAGATCATTTTGCCAAGTACCATGAAAAAACTGTTAAGATTTTAACTCATGCTTTGCTGAATGTATAGATTAGTATGAGCAAAATGTATAGATTAGTATGAGCAAAAATCACTTCTATAATTGTATTTTCTCCACACTAACATATGTCTCCTACATACTTTGTCTTTATATAAAAATATTTTATATGTTTTATAATTTTATCCATAAAACTATTACACACTTTTGGTTGCTCTTTCCTCCTTGATATATTTTCTTTTGGACTATTGCTAAAAATGACATTTTCAAAGTAGAATTTCAAATTAATTGCTGCTGGTGCAAAAGAGCATAAATAATTCTTATGTAATCAACTTATACCTGGAGAACCCGCTAAAGTATTTCATTAGTTCTGTGTTTATGAAAAGCCAAGGAAATCTCTAAAGACAAACCCACAGTATATGATTATGATAAATTTATTTCTATCTTCCCAATCCTTATGCTTTGACTGACTTTTTGTGTCTTACTCTACTGGCCCGCATCCCTTGAACAGAGATCATAACAGCTGCTTATTCTTAGCTTTGGAAGGTAGTGTAATGTTTCAGCACTAAATATGCTTTTTACTCTGGGATTTTTAAATTTACTTTTTTAGTTTAAAGAATTTCACTTTTCTTCATAGTTGGCTGAAAGTTTTGTTTAAATGTAATTAAATAATAGGTATTGTTTTGCATCAGGTGCTTTTCCTCGATCTATTGAGAGGATCACATGGCTTCTCTGAAGTTCTTTGAAGACTAATGCTCTGCCTGAGTAAAATCTGAACTTGAAAAACACAAAAATCAATACTGTATATTTTCTATGGACATAGATTTAAAAGCGTTTTTTGAAGGGTGGTAAAACTACATTCAGAAATGATTCTAGGTGGTATTGAGGAAAGTTAAGTGCAGATAGGACTGGGGTTGGTAGAAACAGCTATGAGCTCTATCTGCAATATTCTAATATTTCTCTTAAAGGGGAACATGCCTTTCATAATTGTTTTAACAACGTGTACACAGAAAAAAAGGCATATAAAATTAATGATAAATTTTGAGTGCTTGAAGATGTACAAAAGCTATTTTCTGCACTTTTCTATAATTTTCTGATTTACAAGAACAACAAAAAAGCCATTTAGAAAGTATTCTTCATCTTGATTTTAGATGACATAGGATTTAAATTGTTCAAGTTTGGTCTTAATATTTGGAATCAGAAAGTTGAAAGCATGAACTTCTTCATGCACATAATCAATTAAAATTCATGTATTTAAGTACCTAATTGAGTATGGATTGGAAAGGATAATTATGTAGGCATCATCTAATAATATGGATGGGAAATATAGGCAAGCTTTTCAAAGAAGCATTGAACCAACATGGAAATCAAAAGTGAAATATTGCTGTCACCTACAGACCAATAGTAATAGTATTTCTTTGAGTCTTAACTGTTTTTAGTAGGCAGCCAACTCTTATTCCTTTTATATTACTAACAGGTTATTTCTTTCTACAAGTGTCTCTTTCACTCTAATTTTTATGTTTTTCTCTGTTTCGGACCCAGGAACTTGAAAAAGCAACCTTTTCCCTCGTATATGAAGTAATCCTAACATAAAGGTTTGAACACCCAGTGCTGGGTTGTCCAACTGACAGATGGACGATTGGAGCATAGGCTTAGGGTGTTGGCAGAATGCAGATAGATAGATGGGTAGATAGACACACATGATAAGTGTGTGTGTATGTATCTATGCACATATGCATAGATACATATATATTTACATGTGATATTTCAAATAAAAAATGAAAGCCATGATTAGAAGAATTAGACTTAGGCTTACTTAATGCTCTGGTATTTATTTTGGAATGACATGTGAGGAGTGGGGTGGATGGGGGAGTAAGTACCATGGTTTTTCCAATGTTTGGGGCAGCTAAACATATAAATCTGGCCCAAAGAACATATCTCCTACTCAGCAACACCAAGAAGAAAAAGTCTTTGTGAATGACTTTGTATTTTCAGACAGGTAATCCAGATACTTACCTAAGGTGTGGAATCTGAACCAGGCGTGATGTACATAGAGTGAAGATTGAGTGGGACATTGCTAAGGAAAGGTGTATATATGTGTGTGTAAAATATGGATTTAATCTTGAACAAGGTAAAAAATAATCAAATCCTCTCTGATTAAATGTCAAATGGCTTCGAAGAAAAAATTTTTCCCAAATGGCAATAGTGGATTAGCCCATGAAGAAAAAGAAAAAGCTAGACTCTGAGCGTAAGGGGGTCTGGGGAACATGACTACTGCTGTGAGGAAGGACACGTAGGCAGAAAGAAAAGATGGGCAAAAGGTATGAGGAACAAGACAGATGGTATCCACACAGTCTTTCTCCTGGCAACCACACTGATATCCTTCCCTGAACTTGTTCATGCTTCTAGAAATCTCCTTTATGTTTCCCATCTCCTGTCCCCACCCTGATATGCGGCAACATAAGTCCAGGAGAGGGAGAGGTCCGTGGCCAGTGTATTAGTAACTCCAAATGCACAGCTAGATAGGAAGCTCATGGGCAAATAGGCTTCATTTTTGTTCTGGGTACACATGCAGCGTAGAGATAGGTTTTTCACGCTTTGTCACACTGTTAGAGGTTATAAATGGGAAGGAAAGGAATTAGAAATTATTAAGCTTGAATAATGTCAGGGCCATGTTTTATAGAAACAGGAGGTCTGAAGATATTAGAGATGAAGATCCATCTTAATCTTTGCTCTCAGGACCACTATTTTATAAAACATTAATATAATAGTATTTTTTTCAAATGTCAGAAGTTGTTGCTTTGTGTGGTTTTATAAAGATGGATACATAAGTAAATCAGGTGCTGAAGAGTTAGACTTTGGAGCCAGGTTTGAATAGGAGCTTCATTACGCTCCACCTGAAAACCTTGCACAAATTCCTCAACCTCCCTGAGCCTCCATTTCCTCATTTATGAATGAGGTAATAATACCTCTTTCCTACGTTTCCTATAAGGAATAAGTTATGCTGTGTAATAAAATTTAGCATAGTGCTGCGCACAGCGTGAAGTGCTCAGGGAATGATGACGGTGCTATAGATGTGGTAATTACTCAACATTGAATTTATCAATAGTATATTTTGTGTTTCTTTAACAATGATGTTGTAATCCGTTGCATATAAAAACACCCAGCCTCAATGGCTTGACCAAATGGGGGTGTATTTTTTCTCATGTCCAAAAAGGGACACTCCAGGGCTTGTATGTCTGATGGAACAAATCCTCAAGCACCCAAGTTCCTTCCATTTGCCCTACTCTGTGTCCCTTAGTGAATGACTCTAGTATTCACGGTTGCAAGATTCTCCTGCCCCTTCAGGAATCGTGACTATGCCCCCCAACAGAAAGAAGAGAAAGATACGGGACAGCGAAATTGGTCTCATTTCCATCAGGAACGCAAAGCTTTTCTAGTTCTCTGGAGTGGACTTTCTCTTATACATCATTTTATAAGGTGTTCAGTCACATGAGTATCTCCAGGCAAGGGACATTTGCTGCCCAAGCAAAGTTTGGTTCTGACAGTAAGAAAAGAGGAGAGAATAGATAGTGAAGAGGCACCAGCAGTGTTTGCCAGAGTTTGACATTAAGAATTATTTGCTTCTTGCCCTCCAGATGTCTAAGGCCTTAGTAATGAGAGGGTGAGAGAAAAGACCCCTGTTTCGGCCTGGTTTAATAGAGGAGCTAGGTTGTGGCATGGCAAAACCCAGTATCACTTTAGGAGGGAGCAAACAAATGTTAGGCAAGAATTTTTAGCTTCTCCTAAATATTGTCCTGTCATAGAGGGCAGCATGCTATATGGGTTTAGAACAAATCTCAGAAATCAAGCAGTCATGACTTGGAATTAAGGCCCTGGCCATATTTGAGTGTATAACTTTGGGCGATTTTTTAATCTCTCTAGGATGTAAATCGCTATGAGAGCAGTGGCTTTGTCATTTTTGTTAATACTGTATCCCCATTCTCCAGGAGAGAGTTTTTCTGTACTGGGCACTCAGGTATCTGATGGATGGATGGATGGATGAATATGTGAATGAGTGAACTTCTCTGAACCCCAAATTCCTCAGCAATAAAAGGGATTAATAGAGACCCATTTTTAGAATTCATAATGAGGATTAAATGAGAGAATATATGTCTTATAGAACACTCCATTGGCTCCATTGTTAGAGAAATACAATTTCATTTAGAGCTTCCCTAAGGTTCCCTGAACCTGAGAAGCTCTGTGGGGTTTTTCAAAGGATTTATTCAGCCAGCTGTTCATCTCCAGGTCTGTTGGCTTTTTAGATAAGCTGCACTATTGTACAATTTAAGTTTAATATTAACGTATATATAGCAAATATCCTTGGAGTCTATTCCAAAATGGACAGAGAAGGAGATGTAGGTGTGCACGTGGCTGTGTACATGTGTGTATACACACCTGCAATGGTGGCTTTAATTTGGATAAAAGTCAGCTCATATTTTAACATCTGCTATTTTGAACAAAGCTTGCTGCTAATTAAGGGTTAGCACACTGAATTAGCAGGAAATTAATACTCATTTCTGCGCTAGTCCACTACAGTGGTAAGAAAATTACCTAAATTCGATTCGGGGAATGGCATTTATCATGGACAACAATAATGGGTCTAAAGGATTTTCTGTGAAACACTGGAAGTAAAACTTCCATGAGATCCAAAAACCCTGTCCTTATTTAGGACAGTGAGTGAATCTTAAGAAATGATGATTTGAAAGAAAATTTCCCTCAGCAGCGTGTGCTAAGTACACACAATAGTTAGTATTGGGTGATTTATAGGGTTTATGGGGAACTTCAGAATCGAGGCCCAGAATGGCCTCATGCTGATAACCTGAAAGTTGCCAAATTAAGGATTACATTGCAAGCAAATCCTACAGCAGCAACGCATCAACGGGCAAATGATTCTCTGAAACTCATAAGCCATTTCATTATTCACCACCATCAGCGCCTCTCTGTTACATGGTGGTGTTTCGGCACCAGTGGCCAAACTGGGATATCTTCTGTGCGGTGAGTGGTACTTGCTCAGACTTTCTAATTTGGATTTACTGACTAGGTGATACTGTGTTATCCCTGGCTATTTAAAACATGTTCTACGGCAAGGTAGTGCCACCAAATGCAAAAGTAACTATAACAAGCTTGGCATACCTTTTCAGAGAAGAATGATTCACTCTTATCACATACATCGTGTCATTGTGAAGAGACTTAATTTCCAAACTCATGGAACATAGACTGTAGGAAAACATCAAACTGTGTGTGCCCATCCCTCCTCTGAGTTTGAATAGTTCCTGAGGTCCTCTATGGCCAACTTTGATGTCTGGACCCGTGGGCCCCATTGAGTATATGTCTGCTTTGTGTTTCTGCCCTAGCCATTCACCCTGCTCTGGCTTATAATGGGAATATTGACTGGCCATTGACTAAGCCTGGGCAGGCAGACTTTGCAGTAATTATGAATGAAAGATGTCAGTGGCAAAGCATCTCATTCCAGATATTTCTACACATAGTCGATATCGGCTTTTGTAAGCGTGACTGAGCTCCAAATGGCTTGCAGTCATAAGGGAATGACCAATTGAATAGCTATTATTTCATCCAGTTGATGCTGTACTTTTTGTGCAAAGGGAAACAGGAATGCAAAAGCGTGCACATTTTACACCAGCCTGGTTCTTGCTTTCAATAGCTGCTGAAAAATATTAGCTATTTTCCCTAGGAAGCCAGCTCCTGGGGAGAGGCTATATGTTGCAAGTGGAAAACTATGTTAATTTTCAGCAAATGTTACAAAAAATAGAATCTTCTACCCAAACTTAAGCATTAATGCATTTACTCCCAACAGAAAGAGTAGTATTTCCTGGAAACTCTTGAATCCTGCTTCACCAGAAAATAAAGAATATGGCTAAGAAAAGTGTCCAGATTAAAATGCAATATCCTATTGGTCTTGTGGAAGATCCATGAATCCAGGCAAGGACAAAAATGAAGGCTTCTGCCTCCTGACTGGCTTGCATAATCTGAGATCCAAACCACTTTGAAATGGAAGATGCCTCTTTTCTCCTCACATTCTTGATGCCTCTGCATGTCAGAGGCACTTTACGTTCTTATGATGACCGTCCAAATATTTACAGAGACTTTTTTCATTTGCCCATAATTATCTTGGTAATAGAGCCTTAATTATTCTACCACATAGTCAAAGCAGTTACACAGCAACATATCCCCAACTCCTGTAATGTGCAGAAAATGCCAGATTGGTTGAGCAGAGTTGGGGGTAGGATTCACACCAGACAGAGCTGCCCCAAGGGCACACAGCTAATAAACAGCAAAACCAGGAACTGACTCCAGACCGGACACCTCTAATCACTGTGCTTTGTAGTCTCTCCACTGTAGGCCTGTAATAGCAGTAAGATGAGTTCATAGTAGAGGCATATAGAAGCAATAATAATATCAAGGATAGCATTTGCCATTATTTATTGAGTTCATACTATGAGGAAGCTTCAGAATGTGTGGTATTGGGGATCAGAACTCTGGAAGGTAACGGCCTGTTTGAGATCCTCTCTCCCACCTCCACTCCTGAGCTTCATCCTGCCCCGGCACCCCTTTTGCCTCTAATCAGATTATTCTGAGGAGAAGGGCTTTTGTGTTATCTTTCATGAAAATGCACTCCTTTAGGATACCTTAGCAGTTGGTACTGCTCCCGGGAAGCCCTTTTGGAAATTTGGGGGGCAGTTATTAGTTATTGCACTGACTGATGTTTGCAATGACTTGTGTTTAGTAGGGGGAATCGAGGATGCTAAATCTCCTCAGCACTCTGAACAGCCCAGTTCCCACAGGACTTCCACATGTCATTCAAAATTTCCTGTAAATGCAAACACCATTTGCACCTCTTCAAGCCTTGAACTTGACTTCAGTTTACATACCAAGTATCAAATAATCCCAGTGTTCTATACACTGTATTTTCCAGGAATGCAGATGCTAGGTAAATGGAAAAAAGTGGTACTTCATTACACAGAAATAGCCTTTACCAGCACCCCTTCAGGTTTTCCAAAGCCCGCTATCAGATTTGTATTAGTTTTCTCTTGCTGTATAACAAATTACCACCAACTTCAGACAACATGCTTTTATTTTTTTTTAGATTTATTTATTTATTTGACAGATCACAAGTAGGCAGAGAGGCAGGCAGAGAGAGAAAGGGGAGGAAGCAGGCTCCCCGCTGAGCAGAGAGCCTGATGCAGGGCTCGATCCCAGGACCCTGAGATCATGACCTGAGCCGAAGGCAGAGGCTTTAACTCACTGAGCCACCCAGGCGCCCCTCTTTTTTTTTTTTTTTTTTTTAAAGTAGGTTCCATGCCCAGCTTGGAGATCTGGAGTCAGACACTTAGTCAACTGAACCACCCAGACATCCAACAGCACACAGTTATTATCTCACAGTTTCCAAAGATATTCAGAGATCAGCATAGCTTAGGTAAGGGCTTCAGGTCTCATAAGGCTGTGATCAACGTGTGAGACAGGGCTAGAGTCTCATCTGGGCCACTGGGGAAAGAAGCGCCACTGGGGAAAGACCCACTTTGAAGTTCACTCAGGTTGCTGACAAATTTTGTACTCATGGTTTGACTGATGGCCTCTGTTCCCTCTGCTGGCTGTGAGCCAGAGGTTGCCTCAGTTCCTTGATGTGTCGCTATCTCCTTAGGGCAGCTCACAAGATGGCATCTTGCTTTATCAGTGCAAGTGAGGAGACTCTACTACAGTATGAGAATTACAATCTTAAGTGACAAGCACAGAAGAGGCATCCCATCACCTTTGCCATATTTTATTGATTAGCAGCAAGCCCTACCCAGGACCCAGTCGGAGGGGGCTCCACAGGGGCATGAAGGAGGCAAGGGTCACTGGGGGTCATCTTAGAATCTGCCTATCATAAGCACCAAGCATGGGCTTGGTGATAGTTGTGTAGTCATGTTGGATCAGCCTTGGATGCAAAAATCCTTATTTTCAGCTGATTATATCTTGAAAGGAATTTCAGCCTCAAGCACCTGGAAATTAGAATTCATCATTGTTCACTAGATGAACATCAAAGGACAGAAATTGAAGGGGGGAAGGGAGACAATGGAAGTTGTGATCCTTAAATCGGATACAAGGAAGGGGAAGGTATGGTCTAAATTCCCACCTCCTCATTGTTTCATGAGTAGTGAACTGAGAAGCCAAAGCCAAAGCTACCATAGGTCCTTCCCACAGGGCAGGGTTAAGAAGTAGGTCAAGCATAATGTGTTAGTTTCTAATACAATGCAGCAGGCAGGATGAGGTATAGAAGCCAGATCTTCTCAGGGCAGTGAATTGGGAGCAGAATACATCCAAGTCACCGAGGCTTGGGGTCCCCTTTTGAATCTTGACTCCTGTAGTGTGACCTGGTGGCAGTGAGAGAGAGCCTTGTTTCTGAAAGTACAAGAGCAAAAGATTTGGGACTCAGATGCTCTAGAGTAGAGTGACGAGCCATTGAGTCTTGGACCTGGAAGGAACTTTTACTTCCTTCCTGGTATCTAACACTTCATTTGACAGTTGGGGAAACTCCTATCCAGAGCAGCAGTGGGGCTGAGGCAGGGCATATGGATGTAGGCTCAGAACCCAGATGTCTTATGTCTTTTTCACCCTTGCATTTTCCCTTTTAAAATAGGTGTCCCAAAATGCAAATGTCCATATCGTCTTCACCAACTTGGAATGGGAGAAGCAAGGTTTTGTTTTGTTGGTGTTGAGAATGGGCTTCTGGCCACTTCTCCTAGGAGTCATGCATTATATAACTATCCTGTCCTATCTTCCAGTGACTCTCCCAGTGAGAGTTTGTATATCTCTGTCCCATTTAATCCCAGTAATCCATGTGACTTGTTTTGACCAATGTGATGTGAGTGAAAGTGAAGTGTGTTGCTTAAGAGCCAGCTTGGAGTTTGCCACATCTTTGCTGCCATGAGCCGGGCAATATCGCAGAGAGAGGCTTCCCAAAGTGAAGACAGCGTAGGGCAGAACTATAGCAGCTGGTGATGACAGGCTGTAGGGACCACGTTTGTTATGGGGGTGATTCAGTCCGCCTCCACAGCATTATCTGGCACAGCCTGTCAGACTCAATTGGGGGGAGGACTACATATATATACCTATATGTAGACTCACTTTTCCCAGGTGCTAGCTCTTCCTCCAGTTTGCCTTCCCTTTGTATGTCCCCATCTCTATGAATAACATCCCCTCACTCAAGGCACCGAGGGTCATAACTGCCTCCTCTTCCTTCTCTTCCAACCAGCTACCAAGTTCTTCTTTCTCGCCTCCGAGCTCCATCCCCACTGTCTCTGCCTGTGAGCAGGCCACTCATTGCTACTCCAACTGCCAAGCTGGCTATCTTTTGCCCCAGTCTCAGCCTTGGTCCTCCAGTCTGTTCTCCATAAGTGCCAGAGGCAGCAAATCCCATTGGAAACTTTTAATAATGGTGTTGTAAGATCAGATTTAATACAACCCACAAAGTCCTTCCAGCAATGTCCCCGTTTCTCTCTCACTGTGTTACTACTGGGACCTTCCTCCTTATTCTCATCCACTTCCTCTTTTTTGTTTTAATTTATAGTAGGCTGCCTTTCTGCTTGGAAGCCTTGCCTCCCACTTGTATTGTCAGCCACCAGACACCTTCATGCCTTTCCCTTCTGCCCACTCCTCATTTACTTGGCTGGCTCCTACTCACTCCTTGAACCTCATCAGAGAGTTATCTCCTCTGAGAAGTCTTCCCTGAATTCCAGAGTCTTTATGCTCTTTATGACCCTATACTTTGTCTGACATGTGACTGTTCCCCATTGACTATATTCTCTGAGAAGTCCTCAACACTTTGCAAAGCAATATCTAGAACATAAGAGATGACCCTTAAATATTTGCTATTGAATATTGTTTTTTTTTTAATCCTGAAAGTGAGGGAAAATAATGCCTGGACCCTGGAATAAAATACTTTACCTTGAAAATGGGTTCTTTTGGATACCAACTGTTTATATTTTGTATGTAGCAAAGGCAAAGCTGTTGGAAGCAACTAGAACTTTCAAGAATACAAGGAATAAAGCTATATAGATGGTGTAAAATATGGGTCATTGTTATATCTGTTCTGAGTGTGCAAAAAATCACAAATTTTTCATCAAGAAGTAAATATTTAAAAACAAAGCAACATGAGTGCCGGGGGACTTTGGTGAAGAATGAGGTGAGGAGGGGGCAGGGGATGAAGAAGAACCTGCTTGGACTTGTGGGTCCGGGCGGATTCAGTTGGGGGGGTGTGTGTGTTCATGAGAACAGTGTTCTATGATTAAAAATACTTCCTCAAGAGATTGTTCAACAGAGAGTCCAACTTTCCCTCTTCATTCTGTGCTACGAACACAACCTGATTTCAGGAAGCTGAGTTAGATGCTAAGAAATAAGAGTCCATGGAGTCAGTGAGGAGAGCGGGGGTTGCTAGAGCATCCCGCAGACCTGGTGGTCGAGGAGTACTTTTGAGTGGTTGTTGTCAATTTTCTGGGCAGAGAAACTCAGGTTGGGTAATGGTCTTTATTTCAGTGACTCTGAGGAAATGATTCCCAGTGCATATGGGTACACATCTGAATTGTGGGTCTGTTTCTGCTGCTAGAGTGTCCTCCCTTGTGGTCAGTCCAGAATGTAAGGCAGCTTGGGAATGCTGAACCTGGATCCCGCCCACATTCCTCCAGGAGGAGAACTGTGAGGTGGGTTTGCCATCTCCTCACTCTGAATGATAACAGACCCTCACATCTGACTATAGAACTTGACTTGGGCATGGCTGCCACATAAAAAGACTCTTATAAGTATGTTGGGACTCCTGGGTATCTCATTGGGTTAAGTGTCTGACTCTTGATTTTGGGTCAGGTCATGGTCTCGGGATCATGGTACTGAGCCTTGCCTCAGACTCTGTGCTGAGTGTGGAGGCTGCTTAAGATTCTCTCTCTCCCTCTCCACCCCCCACTGCTCGCTCTCTCTTTCAAAAAAAAAAATTAAAGAAAACATTATGCATCTTAGGTATGTAGGTAGAAGTACTAACAGGCTGACAGAATTGGATGGCTGGCTGTGACTGTGCAGGGAGATGTACAGGGAGATAAAAGAAGACTTTCTAAGGATCACAATGTTGGAAGTATGTTTTTCCATGACCCTTATTTGCAATTTACTAAAAGTCAACATAGGAAATCTAAATAAACATGATTAATACATCATTTAGAAAGAGGTATCACAAAGGAGACATTGATAAACGTAAAACCCTTTGTCCAGGCATAAGAGAATTTCCCAAAAAGTAAGAGAGCTCATTTCTCCTCTGATAACACAATTTCTCTCCACTTATGAAAAGACATAAGCAGAATAATGAACAGATTAGGTTCAGAATCACCAACAAGGTAATGAACCTGCTAAAGCAATTAGCCCCCTGTGCTTTCCCCCTGGGAGGAGCAGACCCAAGTTACATCCAGAATGCAGGAGCAGCACCTGAGTTAAGCAGGATGCTTTGTTCATAGCCCAACTGTAGTTGGGCTGATTTCAAAGAGCATGAGGGAGGGGGTGGACTGGATATGGTTCTTTCCCCATCCCAGCAATCTTGGCTTTCCATCTGGAGCGGACATGCATGCATGTCAGTCCCACACACCCTCCCTTTCTTTAAAACACAGCTCCCCTTTGTCTGGAGGGAGCCATTTCAACCATTCGAACTTCCTATGTGGTTCTAAGAGGGGGCTGCTCATTACCGTACCCAACTCGAGAGTAGGCCTTAGATGCAAATGAGCCAATCATGATAGATGCAGGCCACAAATCAGGCCAATCAGAACTCTCCACTGGGATTTCCATTCTAAGGGAGTGGCCCCTTTTCTTTTCTAGTGGTAAAGTTAAGAGGATTGGCAATTCAGGAGCACAAAACCAATATACAAAAAAGGAAAAGAAGTAAGAAACAACTGGAAAAAGAGGGGGCCAGCATCCAGATGATACTTTAGTCCCTGAATCACCACCCCCTAAAAATACAATTTCTCTGATTCTTGCCTTCTTGAGACCTGGCTGTTTGGCATGTCCCGAACTGTGAGCTCCTCCAATGTCTCTTCAATAAATATCCATTTCCTTAAGCTATATTGATGTAGGTTTGTGTTGTTTGTGATGAAATGAGTCCTGAACAGCTTCTTTTCTTTCACATCTCATTACTGAATACCTACATTATGCCTGAATAATGCCTCAGATTTGCTCTAAAGGACCTCATGCCCCATGGGAGAGCTACAAAGTCGCCACGGTGGCCCAGTTTGTTTAGGAACGTGATAGGTATTCCATGGAATGTAAAGACATTTGCCCAAATAAGAAAACCCAGTTCAGGTTGTAATAGGATGTATTTTTCTGAAATGTTTCTTAGGTTGAGTACTGTCCTTGTGTTGTACAGTGTGAGTTGGTATTTCAATTAAAAATTTATTTAAAATGATTTTAAAGTTTTCTAAGTCCAACCAAGTATTAGGGACACCAAGTTGAATTAAAATGTGCAGCAGGATTTCTCAGGGACTATAAGGCTAGCACACTTTGGAATATAAAATGGAGTAATTGAGTATGCAGAGATTCTAAAAGTTCCAGAACCAAAGAATGCATTTTTCTTGGAATGTGTGATTAAATTTCAGAGAACTGTGTTCCTTGGAACATAGCTGGGGAACCATCCACACTAGATCTTCACTATCTTCTCAGTTGGTTTAGGTTAAGGTCCAAGGGAGAAGTTCTAGATTAATTAAATCTTTATTAATTGAATCCCAAGGCACTTCCCACTCCCTGCCACCACTGTGGATGGGTGCCAGAGCAAATCCTTCTTTTCGTCGTGATCAGGAAGCATGCTAAGCTGTCAAAAGGAGTTGCTGTGCTACGATTTGAAAGGTGTCTTGTTTTCTGGAAGCCTAAGGTGGTACTGCAAAATGGGCGACAAGCATCACCTATGTAGACGTTGGCTGTGTGAACTCTGGGGGCAGCCGGCAAAGTTCTCACTCTTCTCAGCTTTCTTGGAGCCTCAAAAAAACTACCCATGGAAGTCCACATTTTGATTTCTCCCTTTTCATCACATCTTGTTAGGACCACAGCACGCTGCGGGAATGGAATGCAGAGGGAAGGTTAAAGGCCACTGGTAGGCAGAGGAGCCTCCTGTGGGCTCCGGAGTTTAGCTCTGATGCCTCTGTGGACAGCTGGGAATCCAGTAGGGAAATTAAAGGGATTTTTGTGACCCTTTTGGTGATGTCTGAGGCAGAATATCAGAATGCCATCTCCACTGTTCAGGAAGTGGGGAGTCCGAGCTTTCCATTTATATTCTGGCTCAGTGTCTCAGTTTGGTGTATTTTTATGCTTTTGCTATTTATTGATTTAACCAACATGAATCACCATTCGGCAAACAGGGCCACATTAATGCGTTAAAAGCTCATTATGAGGATAATGGACACGAAGTAAAAAGGAATCAAATGATGTGAGTGTAAAAGGTTTTTCCCTAGACAGCTGAAAATAAATTGAAAACAAATTCAATTAAAATAACATTCAGCCTTTTTATTCCTTCCGTGGTGTGATTCCTCTAATAGAGGTGCCCAGACCTAACACGCTGCCCTGCAAGGCTGCCCCTCCTGCACCTGCCAGACACGCACGGGCTGTGGACAAGGGGCTCTGTTTTGGAAGCTGTTCTTGGCAACCCTGTGCTCCGGCCTCCCTCAGAGGTCTCTCCCTTTGTTTGTCCTAAGCCTTTCTCCTCTCTCTTGGTTAGAACTCATTGAGCCCCTTTGAGGCAAGGAGAGTTCCTCTCCTCTCACCACTCAACCTTCTGGCCCAAAGCAAATGCTGGGTCTGTCCAGCTGAAGCCCAGGGCCACAGGCCCCCCTGCTGCAGCTGCTGCTGAAACCCTGCCAGAGGCTTTTCAACTCAGTGCATTTCTTTGCTTCTCCGTGACAATGTCGTCCTGGCCAGAGTTGCCCCTGACAAGGTATGTTAGTATCCCAGGGCTGTGATCACAAAGTACCACAAACTGGGTTGCTTCACATCACAAGAAATATATCATCTCACAGCTCTGGAAGCTCGAAGCCTGGAAAATCAAAGCGTTGGCAGAGCCATGCTTCCCCTGACATCCGGAGGGCAGTCTTCCCTGGCTTCCTCCTGGCTTCCGGGCCTTTGCTGGCCTCCTTTGGCGTCCCTCGGCATGCAGGTGCCTCACTCCATCTCTGCATCTGTCACCCCACGCTGCTCTCCCTGTGGGTCTGTCTCCCTGTGGGTCTGTCTCCATGACTCCATGGCAGTCATCTTATAAGAATACTAGCCATGTTGGGTGAGCCCACCGCCCCCACTCAAGCTTGACCTCCTCCTAATGGATTATGTCTGCAGTAACCCTATTTCCAAATAAGGTCACTTTCTAAAGTGCAGGGGGTTAGGACTTCAACAACTGGAGAGACACAACTCTGCCCATAACCGGAAGCTATAGTTGCCTGGCCTTCTCCCCACCCCACCCCCACCTTGTACCTGTCACTTCTCCAAAGCAGATGTGCACAGCAGCCAGAGGGGTTCTTCCAACTTGAATCAGACCCTAACACTCCTCTCCATAAAGCCCCTGAAAGGCTTTCACAGGACCGAGGATAAAAATCCAATATGGACAAGGTCCTGCAAGCTCCAGCTCTGTTGCCCAAAGCCTTTCTTGTGGCCCCTTTCCTGAAGGCTCTCCCTGTTCCACCCCAGTCCACGCTCCCCTGCTTTTTTCCATGGGTTTTGCCTTCCTCTCTTGTCAAAATACCCCTTTGGATATTGCCTCTTCCAAGAGGCCTCCCAGATTGCTCCAAAAGCATGCCCTGACACAGCCTGTTTTTCTCCCTCACCCTTTTACGTGCTCATCACATCTGTACATAGGTAAGTATCAAGGCGGTTATTTGTTTAATATCTATCTTACCCCGAGGTTCGCTCTGGCTAATGGGCTACATTTGGACCATGTGCCATTTTTGAAAGATGCTTGAGATAATGATTTTTACAATGTAAGGGCTGTAGGGGGGAATAGGCAAAGAAAAGAATGCCACAGAGACTGCCTATGGCCTGCAAAGCCTCAGAGGTTTACTCTTGGGCTCTTTGTAGAAGTCTTTTGGCCCCCAGTCTTACCCACGGCCAGCACACCCAGAGCCAGGAGCTCATCTGTCTTATTCACTGCTGTATCTGGAAAACCTTATAAGGTCCCTGACACCTCATAGGTCCTCCAATAAACATGAGATAAAGAAATTCTTCGCTGCTTGGTCGGTTCACAATGGCTGTCCGTCAGACTAGGAGAAACAAATCCTTTAATAATAGCCAGAGGGAATTCTGTGGTAGCAGATAGAGATTTTGATAACCTGGTAATTCAGTCTTTTAATAAATACTTAGGACTGGTAATGTAGGTGCCTGGGAAGGAGATGGATAGAGCACTTCCCTAGGGAAACTCCTCTAGAGAGGACAAGATATAAAGCGTGAGGAAGGTTTTAACCCAGGAAACCCTGGCTACTGCGGCAAGAAATTTCCACAGGGCCTTGCTGAAAGTTCCACTTGTCTTTTGTGGTAGGGAGGAGGCAAAATTTTATTTTCTCAACACACTTTCTCCTAGTGAAAAAAAAGTTCTCTTCAAGAGTGCCTCTGGCCCAAATAGGACTATCCCTCAGGAGTCAGGCCCCAGGTTCATTGTTCTCAAAGTCCAGGCTATAAGACAAAACAAAACGTTTAGCATCCCCAGCCCCAGACTAAGTGAGGAAGTTGACTGTCTTGGTTAGCCCCTGGACACCCTTGAAGTGACAGCTCAGCTCTTGGTCAGCCACCATCTCTCACTGCCAGGGGTATCAGAAATTGAAATTTGGCCTCGACTTCTTTTTTTTTCTCCCCAGGTTGCTGCAGTTTTAATGCCTATTTTCAGAATCAGATGGGATCTGAGATGCATGATCTGCTGGTTGCCTAGCTTCTTATAATTCAATGATTCATTTCAAAATTTCATGTCGTGAGTCTCAAGGAATCAAGCTTAAAGGTAGCATTAAGCTGTATAGGAGGCTTTGTTCTTACCACTTTTGGCTAAATTAGAATCGGTTTGTCTTGGACTTAACTCTAAGCCTTCCCACCAGAACTTACCAGGATCTTTTATTTCTTAAGAGAATTTAAATTTTCCTTTAAACAGGAGCCCTGGAGAGGGGCCTTTGTCTTCCAAATGTGCACTTGCTTTATGGGACAGCTGGCAATGCTCTTCCTCCCTCTGCCTCACGTGGCTGTCACTTTTTCTTCCTGCAGGTCTCTACTTCAAAACCCTGCCCACATCCTGGGGGCTTTGTTCGGCTCTAGACACTGGGCAGGCCTGTTTTTGAGGTACCCGGCCACCTCCTGGCCCAAATGAAAAGCCAGATCTAGTGCCTGTATTTTGGAATATTTAAACCATTTTAAATCATTCTATTTGTGCATTACAATATATAATACAATGAAACTCCAATTCAGTTATTGAAAAGAAGATGAAGAATGTATTTTGTGAAAGAATGTGTAGCATAATGAGTCCTGTGGGTTGGAGCGGGGAGGTCTTGGCGTGCACCCTCAATTTGAGTGGCAAGATGTGATCATCATTCAGTCCTTTCAGGTTTGTTCTGTGCCTTTGTGCGGTCCCTCATCTGGAGGCACCATTAGCATTGGACATGGGAGGCCCTTTGAAATGAGAGGCTTGGTGGAACACCCCCTGGTTCTTCTTTTCTGTGATGAAAAGGTCTTTGTCTTCCAAACTGTTTTCCCAGTACAGTTGTCTGTTGATTCCCTTTGAGTTTGCCATTATCTTATTTACCTGTTTGCTTTCTGCCTTCCCCTCCCCCTAACATGTAAATTCCCTGAGAGTGGGGTTCATGTGGTATCCTCAGTGCTTGGTCCCCAGGGGGCCCCTGTGAGTAAGGAAGTGGCAGAGCCTGTCCAGGGTGGTGATGGATGTCTATGGGGTTGTCTGCAGCACGCAAGGGCATGCGGGAGGGTTCACCAAGCCCTGCCGTGTTGGGCCGTGGTTCAACACCCAGGCCAGCCCCCTGCTCTGGCAACGGAACCCGCCTGTGTTTGGTTACCAGGCCCTGTGCTCAGCTCCTCTTGCTCCCGGCTCCATGGCCGCGCTAAGCTTGTTCAGTTGGTTCTGAATGTGAGGAACTAGGTAAACCTTTTGTCCACTTACCTTTGTTTTCCTCTTGTCCTCCTTTCTTTCCTTTTTTTCAGGTTATGCAGTGACTCATCTTCTACTGTCTTTCCATTCCCCAGAATCCCTCCTCATTTACTCCAGTCATCATGAAATCCTTGAGCTCTCATTCTGGGTCCCCATTGTCAGTGCAGGGTGGGGATTGGCAGGGACCCCATTACCTGGGTCTCCCCTGCTAGTGATCTTACACTCCCTCACATCCATGTGTTGATTGGTTGTTTGGTGTTAATTGATTACAAGTGTGACTTTTGGAGGCAGGCAGCCTGGGTTTGAAGCCCAGCTCTAGCATGAACTAGCTGTAAGTCTGTGCAAGCTGTTTCACCTTGCTGTGCCTCAGTTTCCTCACCTGTAAAATAAGGATGGTGATAGTATCTTCCTCTCAGCATGGTTGTGAGGGTTGAATACGTTAATAAGAGAACTCACACCTGAAGATTGCTGGCATACAGCAGGTGCTCAGATGGGTCAGCTGCTTTATCATTTGCACATTGGGCTCAGGAACATTCTTTTAAGGGGTCCATTGTGGGGTGCTGGGAGCCTTTTATTGTGTGTGAGGTTATCTGTGTATAAGGGCAACTGTTTAGATCAGGTCTTAGCCCGAGCTACTCCCTGTAGAGGGGAGCTGGAACCCTTAGCAGTGAGCCCTGGGATAGTCATGTCTCTCTCCCCGATTTCGTGGGGCAGAGAACCAGCCACGATGCTCTGTGTGCCTCTCTTCCTGGTGGCCATGTTGCCTGACAGCTGGCTGAGTCCCTGGGGAGAGGAAAGGAAACAGCAGCGGAAGCCTGGAGCCCGTGGTGGCCTGTGCTCAAGCCAAGGCCAGGAAGCAACAGGCTGTGATGAACTACCAGGCTGGGAATGGAACCAAACGCCAAGGAGCAGCCTGATTAGTACATCAGGCCCGCTCCCTGCTGAATCGTTGCCTGATTTAGGAGTAGCAAAGGCAGGTGTTGTCTTGAGAGACAAGCCAGGGCCAGATGCCACATGCCCAGCAGCACAGCAGTGAGATCCAAGCTGTGACCATCCAGAGACCCTTAGTGCTGACCAGCTCCTCTGAGCCTTTTGGATCGCAAACCACTGGGCCTCCTGCTCTCAGCTCCATTGCAGCTATCATGGGGGTATTTACGTGGCTATGGGCAGCTTCCCCCCCAAGCAGTTCTCCGAAATAGCCAGGAGATGGCGCAGTTTCTCCTGTGTTCCTCCGAGGGCTTCTCAACCTGCGATGAGTTTTCACTGCTGAGAATCAAGCCGAACAAATACCTGTTAACATTTTGAATATAGAGCGTAGCAGCAAACTACATTGGAGGCCACAGGCTGGGATGGCAATTTAACTTTTTTAATTTTGCAAACACAAGAGGAAACATGTATTAGAATTTATGAAAATCTTTTATATGTATTATCTCACCAAAAAAAAAAAAAAAAATCAAAATAGATTTTAGTCCCCTTCTGGAAAATAGGTAGGCTATATCTGAGTCCTGCATCTGATTGTAAGGTTTTACATTGGATCATTCAGTCCTAGACTATGTGGCAGTACTATCACTACTATAATGATATTGATCGTGATAAGAACAGAAACAATGGCTGCGATTATGGACTAAGCTTTCTACCGGCATTATCTTATTTAATCCACAGAACAACACCATGAGACAGGAATCACCCAGTGCTTGTACTAACAGACCTTGAAACTATGTCAGTAGCCTCACACTCACTGTCCCAGAAGTAACCAGCATCACCAGACAAGAGACAGCGAGAGTTAACTCACAACAAAATTCCTCCTCTCAAATAAAAATATGGCAACCTGCCCCTTTGGCTTAATTCTGCTCCTGCTTGCAGTACCATGTCCTGGAGAGCTGGTAGAGGCAAATGTAACACAGGGCAGATGATACATTCAATTAACAATAGCTGTTCTCACAGGTATCATTTACTTAGCTCTTACTATGTGCCGTGTCTTATTCTAAGAGAATCTGTAAAACCTTCTATCCACATTCGTGAGTAGGAACACTTCTCACTGCTTCATTGCTGAGGGAAAATGAGGCCCAGAGAGGTTTAGTAATGCTACTAAAGTCACAAAGCTAGCAAGAGACTAACTCTGGAGCAGGCTCTCTTACATTAGCCACTAAGTTAATGGTCTTCAGATCATAATTACCTGAGTGAATTTGCCTCTGTTGATTTCTTGGTTTCATAGCAGCTTCTTCATTGATCCAAGATTTTCTCAATGTTCTGTTCTCTGACTCTGTGGGACTTTTTTTTTTTTTTTTTAAGGTGGATTTTCCTCTTTGCTTCTGTCCATGCAGCTGCCAAATAAAAAATACAGCCCTCGGTGGTTAGTCCAGATTGGTGTGTGGGACACACTCCATATTCCAGGATGACTCCATATTTCTGAATTATTAAAGGGACTCAGTCATTTGGCAGAGCCAATGGGCTTGTAAGATGTTGGCCGCAGCAGAGTTATTTTGTGTCTTTTTTTTGAGTCTATCTTCTCTGTCTCAGAAGCAAAGGGCACTTTGCTCCCTTCTTCAGCAGTTTGAGTCAGTCCTGGGCTCAGAGGGTCACGTCCCCACAGCTTTAATGTAGGTCTCTCTTGTTTTCTCTCCCTTTTCTCTTTCTTTCTTACTCCACTTCCCTTCATCACTTGTGTACTTCATTTTCAGACATGTTTGGGTACCCCATGTGGATGAGAAGGGGCTGGTGAGGTATGCATTTCAACTTCCCTTGTGCCATCAGATGTGTTCTTATTAGCACTTGGGTTTTGAAAGTGCCTCGTTGGCATCTAGGATCGATTTTTGTCAGAAGGGCTCATTTTCAGGTCTGGTGAAAACTTCTATCTGGAGAAGATCGCTATCTCTTACTAATTCAAAAAATAGTGCCTAATGCCTGCTTATAAACCTATTGCTCTGCAAATGGGGCTGTTGCTGGCATCCTTGTTACCCCCACTCAGCCTTCCTGAGTAGCTGCATCCCCTTTCCCAAAACTCTTCATTCCTCAAACTCAGATCAACTGCTTCCTTCTTCTCTCACCCTTCCAGAGTAAGAGTATCTTGTGCCCAGAAAGGCATTCTATTTCAGGGTTTGCCTATCAGGTGTGTGTGTGGCGGGGGGCGGGGGGTAGGGGAGTGGGGGGATGGAGACACTGCTGCAGAGCATGTCCTGGAGCTAAGAGGGGCTTGAGGAGGCAGGAGGTGCAGGCTGGCTTCCTCCTCAGTGTTGCCAGAGGAACCTTCCCCAGAGTTGTTGCACAGAATGTTATTGGCAGCCACGTGCACACATACATATACACACATATACACACATACACACCCACACTGCCACTGCTAGAAAGCAAAATGGTTTCCTGCTCCAGTAAGTCCAGGGAGCATTGAATTAAAGTGATTTCTTTTAGAGCTCTTGATTCTAAAAAGTGACTATAGTTTGGAGGGTTTTCCATATTTTGTAGGCCAAAGAATCTCTTCTGGCAGATGATTTCATGGGGCTACTTACTCTATGCAACACACATTGATATGTTAAGGGGCTAAGGGGCAGGACATATGCAATCTACTCTCAAGTAATTTATAAAAATATATACTAATATGTATATGTGAGAAGTACATGTTAAAAATTGGTGAATCTGAGTGAAGAATGTTAAAAGAGTTCTCGGTATTTTCTTTTGCACTTTTTAGGAAGTTTGAAATTAGTTTAAAATACTATCCCAGAGGGTTGTTACTTAGAGACAAGAGTCACCTCTGAGATGTAAAACAAGCATTCATTGTTTTTTTTTTTTTAGATTTTTATTTATTTAATAGCTAGAGAGAGATCACAAGTAGGCAGAGAGGCAGGCAGAGAGAGGGGGGGAAGCAGGCTCCCCGCTGAGCAGAGAGCCCAACGTGGGGCTCGATCCCAGGACCCTGGGATCATGACCTGAGCCGAAGGCAGAGGCTTAACCCACTGAGCCACCCAGGTGCCCCACAAGCATTCATTGTTTTACCAATGAATAAACCAAGAACCTGCAGAAATTGGGTTGCATATTTGCCTCTGGTCCCCCAGACTGGGGACTCCAGTGCTCCATGAGGTAACTCCCTGCAGCCAGATGAAAAGTCGGGTGTCCTAAGCAGGCTCACCAAGGGAGGTCTTAGCCTATTTTTCCCTTTCAGAGGGATGGAAGTACAGATGGTTGGAATTGTGACTGGAAAGGAGAAGGAGTGCTAAGGCAGCCCAGCACAACAGGTATTTTGGTGGAAGGTGGGAGATCCTTCTACCTCACTTGGAGAGTTCTGCATGTTTTTATGAATGCTAACTAAACTTATTGCAAAGTATATGGATTCCCACCTAGAATTCTTAAATCTCCTGATTCTATGAATTTGACACAAAGGCATAAATGACCAAATTCAATGATCATTTGTGCTATCATGGTTAGAAATCAGCCACCTAGATAGCTTCCCCAAATAGTGCCTCACATTTGCCCTTAGATGGATCTATGAGCTCTTGTCTCTGATCTGCCTCCCATGCTCTAGCTTGTCACATCCATTAGTACCAGACCACTGGGTACAAACTTCCAGCCAGTGGGGTCTACATGGAGAACTCCAGTGGGAAGAGTTCTGTGTGCTTCTAAGACTCTCATTCCAAGGGGTGCCAGGGTATGGCTGGCACCATACAATGGTGAGAAGAACCTCTCTCCCCATAGCCTGCCATGTTTTGTCACGTGTACCTCAAGGCAACCTTGCTTACATCTAGAGCCTCTCCATTTATCTCAGGAACTATGATTCTGCTTTGAGCTAGAATTTTGCCCAGCCTCATTTGTAAAACAATCAGTACACACACACACACACACACACACACACCCCCCAAACAAAAGACTAAAAGGTTTTGCGTGTCAGCCCTCTGATGGTAGAATCTCAAACTCAGCTCATTATACCAGTTGGGGACATACCCAATACTTTGTACTTCTTTCCTTCCTGTTTTTCCCAGCCCAAACTCTTCTTTGTCCCCAGATACTATACAAAAACCTGCTATGTGTACTTAGAGAATGGTTTTAAACAGCTCTCAGAAGATGTTGGTAGAGTAGAGATAATCCCAGAAATTGTAGTTATCCCAATTAAGTGAGCCCCCCCCCTTTTTATATCAAGCTCAGTGCTGAGTGCTTTGAGTGACTTATCTCATTCAGTCCTACTAGTCACTACGTTCTAGTGTTATCCCTCCCTTCCTAATTAGAAAACTGGGAAAATAAATAACTCACTTATGATCTCACTGTTAGCAAGCACTGGGGCTTGAACAACTATCCAGAGATGTCTGAATCCAAGGCCTATGTCTTGAACTTACTTCATCATTTTGATTCCCTCTCCTCACACTACAGAACTAATGGAGAGGGGATAGGTATTGTCTTCCAGCGTCTGGGTTTTGAGGAAGATTGCCCCAAATTATCTGTTCCCTATCATACCCACCGGGAGAGGTTGTGGGACCTTTGTGAGTCAGAATTTCCTATATCAGTGAGTCTTGCCAATCTTAAGGATGAAGTTTAAAAAACTAGTCAGCTCTGACTATTCTAGTAGAAGCCAGTGAAATACCTAATTCATTGACAATTTACATTCGACCCTGCAATACATTCAGTATTTTGGGAACAGTAACCCTCCCCTCTATTCTATTGGTGCTGGCTGATATTAAGCTGTGTTTACCTTTCCTGGGTTCCAATGAGTCCAAGAAAACATGAATAGCTCAAAAGCATGGTGATTTGCCAAGAAAAGTTGTTTGGGAGTGAATATCTGTAATAGAAAACCTACTGTAAGATTATTCGAAAATGGATAAGGTAGATGCACATGCTTCTTACTAAATGGGTTTCAGGTGAGAAGCTTGTTGCTTCTCTGTGCAGTTCAGGTTCCAATCCATGCCTGAAAATATAGGTAAAATTTCTGTCCTGACAGACATGCATTTATCCTGTTTTGTACCCATAATCTACACTTGTCTTAATTTCCTCTCAATTATGCTCAGACATTAACTAATACTGACTAACTACAACCCCAAATAATTATTGCTATCTGTTCCCTTTGTAAATATAACTCCAGCACAGAGCTAGAAGAATAATGGCGTATTTACAGAAGGCAGCTAATTAAACTGAGTTCCAATTGCTTTCACTTTGCCAGAAGGAGCCATTTTCACAGCAAAAATTGGGTGGATGCTTGCATGCTTACCAGGAACAACTCAAGGTAACATAATTCAGGGTTCCCAAGACAAAAATTCAGCACAAGACAAATTTACACAAGCAATGAAAATCTCATTAAGGAAGATACAAAGATCTTTTTACTACAGCCCAACCGTTAAAAGAGATGTCATTTTGGTGGGTTTATTTAAGGAATGGTATATATTTCATTGTTTTATAATGGAAGTAATTGCAAGAAACTCAAATAATTCTTGAAGAACACTTTCATTTTTAAATCTTTCTTTTCCAGTTTCTAAAACTACTTCGCAATTTGCAGCCTCATAGTTTCCACACTTTTTAGGATATCTGAGCATTGTTGAGGACAATGTTGAAAATCATGAATCCTCTTCTGCTTCTCATTTATTTCAGGAATTTAGTCTTAAACACAGCTTGACCTCTCCAACAGAAGTATCGGTGTTCTATCTGTGTGATTTCTGGAGTTTAGTTGAACTCATTAGCAGTGGTCACATGAATGGAATTCCTCAGATCTAGATTTGAAAGCACATCTCAAGTTTGCCTTCTCCTCTGGGTTTATTCAAACTGAAACCAGATGCAGACCACAGCTTCCCAAAACAACAACCAGAAATGAAGCCATACCTAGCATTGTGAAGATGCTGGGTTTCATCTCTGTAAAGAGGAGTTTATTTCCCTTGTCCTAGCCTTGGGAGAGGAACTCAGTAACACATGGGTGCTTTTAGACCTGTGCCACTGTCTTTTCAACTGCATTACTTTACTGTGTTTCTGAATGCTGTGATGATTTTTCTTCCTGCCTGTGTGTCATTCCTGAATTTGCTTCTATCTACTGGAAGTAGTGATTTGGCAGGCATCGGCACTTTTTCCATGTTTAATTAATTCCTCTAATTTTGTGGTAAATGAGAATAATGGGGCTTAATTTTGCTATTTATGTAAAATTGATTGGTAATTACGGAGAGCACAGGAGATTTGGCTTTACAAACGAAAATTAAGTGACCTCTCCATCATGGTGACTTGGCATGCCTCATTCACTCGTAGGAAAAAGCAGAAATGGCAGCAAAGCAGTTGTTGAATGGGAGATGAATGTAAGTTTTGTGACTTCTGTAGAAGTTGAAATATGGACATTTGTGGGGTCTTGTTTAAAGACCTAAATGAGCTCAAACCAGAATCCTCTCAGAGAGAACATGTGAAGGACAGAAAGGTGGTTTGGGTTTTATCATCTCATATTTGGTATGATTGGTCACATTAATTCTAATATATTCTATTCTGTTGTGCTCTGATCAAAGCAGGGGGTAGTGAGTTGGCGGAAGAGAGGTCTTTCTTTGAGGTGACCTATGTTAAAGGGAGATATAGCAGGGGGTCTCAAGATGGAAAGATTTTAGATTTTCTCTCTTATGAAACTTTGGAAACAGGTCTAGATGATCTCTGGTTCTCAGTAAATAATATTTACATTGTATACAATGAGAAATAGTTTGCTATAGGTAAAGATCTATGTATACATATCTGTATCTACATGGTTATCTCTCTCTCTGTCTCTGTATACACACACACACACACACACACACACACACACACACGAATTTCATCTTTGCTTTCTATCCAAGAAGACTTAAGCACCTTACCATAGCAATGAGAATTATTGTCATCCCTAAGTATTAGGATTTAGTTGTTGTCATGATGGGATTTATTTGCAAATAAGACAAAATAATTTGGTTTTGCTTCTGTTTGATACCACCAAAAAAATTATGGCAAGCAGGAGTGGTAGTCATGATGAGCCAAACCAGGTACCTTCACTCTGGTAGGGGTATGGCAGATGTTGAAATCTGGAAGCTGATATTCAACCACAAAGATTTGCTGGAATGGACTTGTGTTGTGTGACCACATAGAGCTATTAAAAATTGACAATATCTTAATTAGCTAATACTAATTATACATAATTCTTTAATTTGGAAGTTCTGAGAAGAGTAGCTTAAAATTAATATGTACATATTATATAACTTTATATAGTTATATAGATAACTAAATAATATATATCATAAATTTATATAACCATATAGCATATATATTTAATATATAATATATAATAAAATATAATATATAATAAACTATATAATTATATAAATATAATTAAATATATATTGAATATTTAAATATCTATAAATATGTAACTTTGAAATAAGTGCTATGCTTTATCTCAGTACTGCCCTCATGTCATTGCCTGATTTTGCATTACAATGAAATGGACAGAAATATCTGGTAGTACCTGTTTTCCCCTAAGTTAATTTTTTCTCCACTAAAGTAATTCACCCTACCTGTGCTTTGGAAGTCAACTTGGGATTACAAGAAAATTCACATTTAAGAGAGCCTCTGCCTCTAGCTGAGAGCAAGAGCAGGATGCCCAGAACACACCACCAACAGGATGTGTCCTGCTTTGGTAATTCTCTGGCCATGATCCATTTAGAATCAAATCACTGTGGATCAGGATGAGCTTTCTAAGTACTTTCAAACATTCCAGCCACTGAGGTTTAAGGTGGAAAACAGAGTTGAGACAACAGAAAGGCCTAGGGGATCAAATTGCAAATATCACTGCAAAATGAAAAATATTTCCTTAAATTTTTTATTGATCTCACACCTGTGGTCTCCAAAATGGTTTTAATAGCATTAAAACTCAGGGACTTGCATTGCCATCCTGAAAAACAAATTTAAAGTACCCAGGCAAAACCCCAACTTTTTCTTTCAGACTTGCTTTTTTTTTGCTTTCAAAAACTTATTTTACAGTAGATCAGATCAAATGATCATTGCTTGTTAAAACCTTTGAATCAGGAGATTTGGGGGAGATAGATAGTGGCAGCAAAATGTTTGGATTTCCCTGAATCATTATATAAACTCAGATAAATTAGTTAGCAAAACCAAAATTCCTGGTTTTTGGAAGACATTGAGGTGACAAGGTATGCCACAGCCCACAGAATATAAGCAGGTGTTACTGTCGGTGGGAGAAAACAAAGGAAAGCAATGGGTCATCTGACAGCCCTGAGAACAGGAGAAAGAACCCACGAGAGAGCTAACGGATACTAACTGGAATGGATGGCAGTCCAATTTTAAAATGGTAGCTAAAACTGGGGGTGATTTTGCTGCATGCCGTAACAGAGGGGTGCTTGTTAGGTATGAAGGAGCTGGAGCAGTCTTATCTGTAGGAACTTTCGAAATTGACCTTCCAGTGTCCTTTCAGGACATGACTCTACAAAAAGGAGAAATTGCTGGGAATGGAATCAAAATTGAGCAGGACAGGGTCAATAGATAAAAAAGAAGGAGAAAGTTTTCAGGTAAAAATATGAGAAAGGAACAGAGAGCAGAAATCTCAAAAAAAAAAAAAAAGCAGACAACTATATTTTCAATATAACATTTAATAGTAATTGCAAGTACTTAATGCTACAATAAGTAGTAGTCCAGTTGAACGTCACAGTTTGGGTTCAAAGAAACTAATTTAACATAGAAATAAGTAAAAGAAAAGCATTCAGGTAAATCTCACACAAAGTTGTAATAAGAAAAAAAAGAAAAGTGGTAGAATATATCTCTGTAGAGGATAGAAGTATGCCAGAAATAGATGTTCAAAAAGCAGATAAAAGCTATGACATTTTATTTCAAAACAATCTAAGAGACATTAAGAAAATAATAAATGACATGAAAACCAATAAAAATAAAAACTCAAAGTAGATGAGTTTAAAAGAAGAATTAGAAATAAATCATTTTTTAAAAAATTTAGAAATTGTGGCCCAAATAGAATGAATAAAAAAGAACAAGTAAACATAGTAAATAACATCTTAAGAAAATAGATGAAAGGAAGGAAATTTTTAAAATAAAAAAACAGAGATAAAAAGGATTCATCTGAAAATGACAAATATTACAGATAGGCAAAGATCTAACCATGTGGATAATAGGAGTTCCTGAAAAAGGAAACTGCAGCAAGGGAGCAGAGAATACAAAAAAGGATAGTTAAGAATGTATTTTCTTGGGTCAAAAAAATGAAAGTGCCTACTGAAAAGGCACACTTTCCAATATCAACCAACTGCAAGATACATTCCAATAGAATATCTGGATTAAAAAAAAATAGGAAAGGTTTTAAAAAAACAAATGGGGCATCTAGGCAAAATGAACACATGACTTACAAGGGAAAGAAGAATGGATTTCATCAGACTTTTTGATAGCAATGCTTTAATACAGTAGAACATGGAATAAAGAAGACAAGAGAAAAGAGTTAATGTCTACCAAAAAGGATCTTTCAGTATAAAAGACAGAGATAAAAATAACATGTAAGAATATTCTCCCATCCAGGTTTCTGTTTTTTATTTTAAGAAATCTACTAGAGAATTAGCTTCAGATCACCAGAATGACTAGAGACATCAATGTAAAAACTGGCTTTGGACATTAAATGAGCTTTTATATCTATCACTAAAAAGGGGAAGATTATGCTAAATAGTGGCTATATGATCTGACAATGCAGACATAGTGCAACCAAAAATGGAAAAATTAGAGGACATATGTGAAAAAAAAATGTTTTACCTATTTTCAGGAACAATAATTGATGCATTAGCATTGTTATGCTAATGTATATGTGCTATGTATACAGATGTAATCTGGGAAAATTAAATAAAATTCCTATACTCCCAAATTTGAACTATAAATATCATTATAAATTCATGAGCTATTCAGGCTTTGAGCATTAATTACTACTAACAATGAAAAAAAGCGAACATAGAACACCATGTATTTTCAGGTGAAACAACACCCTACCATTATTAATCTTGCGAAAGGGATCATATCTGATCTGATCAAGCCTGTGGGTTGGGCTGTCAATTTGTGAGAAATATCCAGGACAGAAGAGCATGTTGAATTACCCGTAATCATGCAACCAACAAAGCCCAGATGGTGTGCAACTCCACAGGTCAAGTGGCATAGGTTCTTCAACAGACACTTACTAGGGGGAAATAGCCCAACTAGGTGACCTTCTCCATCTTGCTTGTATATTGGGAAAATAGAAGAAAAATTTAAGAATTCATATAAAATTTTTGGAATTTTTTAAAACTTTGGTTTTATGATGAGAAAGTTTAGGAAAGATTTGAGGATTCTACTCATGATGACAGAAATAGCTATTTATGAAAGCCTATCACGTGACTCATACAATAACAATCTTACATGTATTATTATCTCTAATCTTCATGAGGAGTCTGTGAAATAAACTGTTAGCCCCATTTTATAATTGAGGAAATAGACACTGAAAAGTTAAGAAATTGCACAACAGATTTATAATAAAATCAATGTGTTAACCCAGGCTATGTACTCTATACAACCCATAATTTTCAACGACATCATATAAAAAATTACACATATGTGTTAAGAACATTACAACCTTAATGTTGTACATAGCAACCTTAATGTTATCACTTAGGAACTTGAAAAGGCCACTTGTGTTAATATGTCTTTTTTTAATTGCCCAAACATAAAGCTAAAAAGACTGGTTTGGGACTACTGCTTGGGTATTAACTTGACCATACTGGCATCTAAGAATCAGCAGATGCAAGAGACTTTGTAGTGGACAGTAACTTTTGGTTCACTAGAGATGCCATATACTTAACTCTTTTTCTGTGCTTTGAGAATCGTCGGCCACTGCTTCTAAACATGTTATCACTTTCAATCTTATTTTGCATCTCTCATTTTATGGAGATTTTGTTTAGCTACTTACTTAAAATCTTGGTTTCTGATAGAATCAGAACAAGAAGATGTTGATGATGCCCCTGAAGGCAAAGTGAGAAATCATTAAACTGTATCAGTATTCGACAGCTGGTCCTTTGGTCTATGAAACTAAGCATCTTGAGGAAAATACCTGCTGAGACCCTGACCCCATGTAACTGGTTCTCTGCTTAGCTCAGCCCAGATATTCCCTGCATGGTAAACAGGGAGCAGTCTCTTAATATGGCACTGGTTTTAGGGACTTTCTCGTTCTGTTTGATATACAAAATTATAATCCATTTCAGCCCGTAATATCTTTATTCAGATGCTACCCTGGGAAGTGGTGTCACCTTCCAGCATCATGGGCCACCCCAGAGATTTCTGGAGGGAATTGCAATAATAATATTTCAATTTGTTTTAAGGCTAAGAGTTTCATCTGTGGAACTCTCCCTTTTTATTTCCTTCCCTGTCCAACTCATTCTCACTCAGCTTAAAGCCCATCTTGAAATGGTGTTAAATCTAATACCACTCTCAGATTTCATCAATCTTTGAAGCTGGCCAGAGCTACGTACAGTAAAACAGCAAGCAAAAACGGGCCTCTATAAATTAGAGACTGGAAAGCACCTATTAGAACACCAAGATTCTGACAAAACTTTCCCCCACCAATATACAGAGTTTGAAAATTGAACTGGTTTTCTCCTCAGAAATGCCTAAAAAATTTTAAAATCCTTTTGTAGCAGTTTGTGATTCCTTGTGCCTCCATTGTTCCATACTATCTTGGTTCCTTTACTTTTGATTTAAAATTAAAATGATAACTTTTTTTGCCACATTACAGATTCACCAGAATTCCATGTTTCTCCATCATCTGCATGTTGTTGATTTAGTTTCTGTCTTGGAGTCTTTAGGGTCCCTACAAAATTGATATAAGTGAACTTGGGCCCCTGCCCAGGAATAGAGAGACCCACTGAGCAATATTTCACATTGAAGGTCAATGCATGTTTAAGGATACAGAAAGAAAAGATTAGCCATGGGTGTGTCTCAGATCTAGGAAAGATGAAGCCAGAGAAAACCATTCTCTTCCTTAGAAGACTTTGTGGAGGAAGGGGATTTTTAGGAGCCGTTTAAATGATGGATAAGAGACCACTAACTTCACAAAGATTCTGTATTGCCAAATAAAATAGCTTCAAATCACTCAGGTATTATAAGAAGAGTGTTAGAAAAATACATAGCCAGAGCTAAGTTAGGAGTGGCCTTTTAAATTTGATCACCCCAACTAGTCCTTAGATAATCTAATCTTTGCTTCCAAATGTTGGTGTGTAGGTATATCCAATTTTGGTTGATATGGGCAATAATTTCAAGGACGATATAAAATAAGATCCATAGAATCATTGAAAAGTATAATAAATTTGCACAGGGAAGTGTCTTTGGGATTGATTAGGGCTGTTTTGCATGGCTTGGTAAAGGTGAAGTGTCATCTCTCTTGTCTTCAGACAAATGAGTTTAGTTATTTCAATAAAAGATTTTTATGGAAAATGATCATACTCTCTTCTACTATAAACTTTCAGACTATAATTTTTATAGCGGTCAGGTCTCCCTTATTATATTTTATTTGAAATTCAGACTTCTATTTCTCTTTCAGTTTTTAGAAGGAAATTAATAATTAGTGATTTATCAGAATCTTGTGATCGTAAGTGAATACCCATAATCTTGGTGGTTTACTTATTTATTAGCTCTAAAGTAAGAAAAAACACTAGGAACTCCTGAAAGATTTAACCACAGGTTCTATTTTAGAGCAGTCTTTGTTTGAGTGACTTGAGTAAATCGCCTTTTATCTTCAGGCTTCAGCTTCCCCATCTGTCCAAAATCCAAAATGTCTAAACCTTTTATTCTCGCAGTACCAAATTGATAAAGAAATGAATAGGGGCATGCATAGGCTGATGCACAGATAGAAGCATGGGTGAATGCATGGTTAGGGATGTAGATAGATGCGTGTTTGGGTGTGTGGATGGATAAATGGTTGGCTCCATGGATGGATGCATGGACAAGTGTATAGGTGGGTTCAGGGTTAAGGGCATGGATGAATGCATGAGCGCATGGGTGAGTGTGTAGATGAATGCAAGGTAGGGTACATGGATAGATTCATGAACTGAAGGATGATGGGAAGGAAGGATAGAAGGGTCCAAAAATTTTTTTTTTTAAAATTATAAAAAATGAAATAAATTCAGAAGAAAAATGTACTGAAATAAAATTGGACAAAATGCTAAAATTTATTAAAATATTTATTCCCTCCCAAAAGACACTATTGTACCTAATATACTTTACAAATAATTTTAAAAAACTTGTGCCAAGCCCGATGCTAGATAATGTTGCGTGTGTTTTTATTTGTAAGAGGCCTCTGTGGTTGATACAGCAGGACACTTTGCAGTGAAAGCCCTCATCTTTATAACAAGAACTTTGCAATTAACAAGAATGACCTCTTATTATTTATCTTCTATCCAGTCCAGTTCGTCAGATCTCCAAAAAGAGGTACTAAACATCAGTCTGAAAGGTTCCTCAGTCCATGGAGAGCCCTGGGGTATACATAAAGCCAACCAGGAGAGCTATTGTTGTGTTAATTTGTTTTGTTAGATTAATGATTCTTCTGTTAATATTTAACCTTTTGTCAAATTGTGATGCATAGGGTTGTAATGTAGATCAATACAAATGAATAATGGGACAGGCATATTTTTTCATCTCATTTCTTTTTCCACTAGGTCACAACACTGTTTTATTGGCAGTGTGTTTCAAATCGCCTGTAATTAATTGAACAGAGAATGACGTATCCTTTTACCACGTGAAAAGAAACACCATTGGGCCAATTACTGTCTTCATTCTCCCTATGAAGCAAACTGGGACTGATTTCTATTTTTCCTAAATCTTTTTCCTCTTTAATCTTTCCTGAAGATTTGGAATAACAGTAAAGGAGTTCTTTTGAGGTCTGGATGGAGGGGAGGACAGAGCATCTGGTATGCTTCATGGAGGGCTCGCAGGTCAGGTACAATGCGCTGTGTCTAGGGAGGCAAATCGGAAAACTTCTGTGGGTTTTGGTGATTAGCAACATCAAGTGGTGCTAAATAAGAAATGAATAACACCTGGGAATTCCTTCCAATAACAGTCTAAAATTACAGCGCTTTCTCCTCAAATAGGTAAGAATGATAAAGTACATGTCTCCTTAGTCCCTCACAGTGTCATTCTGCCAGTTCTTAATTTTAAAGGCATCCTTGTTTATCTGTTCTTTTAATAAAATTTGTCAGGGCAAAATCCTCACTCCACATTGTGCCCAGGCTCCATAGCATAATGTCTTGGAACATGGTATGCGCTGCTGAGTAAATCCTCTGCTATGTTTTTGCTCAGTTGTTGTTTCTTTTCTTTCTGAGAAGAGGCATTGATTTTATCTCCCATTGCTGTAATTCAGGGCTTCTTAGTGGTCCCTTACTTGGGAGGTGCCTGCGATAGGATAAGTGAACAGAATACTTGGAGAACAGCAGTGTTTTACTTTAATTGTCATTTCTCCCAGGACAGGAGATGACAAAGCCTCTGTCCAGTGCTGTTAATGTGGTTAAAAGATGCCTTTTGTCATGGACTCCTATCTGGGATTTAACTATGTAAACTTTGCCAGATATGAGAACCCAGCTTGGGAGCTGTATCCCAAGACGGGGACTTTCTGTGAACACCAGACCCTCGTACAACACATGTGTTTCTTTCTGATTTGGGACTATGTAGACATGGGCTGCTTTCATGTTCTCTCTAGCTTAAAAGTGTATCATTGCCTTTTCCCTCCATGCTGCCAGTCTCGACGACAGGAACAATCATGTGTTAATGTTCAAGGGCACTCACATCAAGGCCTGTTTCCACCAAATTGTGGGTACAGGCTTCCCGCCTGAGAGCTGACCTAGAATCCTGATGAGCTGAGTTCAAGCTGAACTTGCTTCTCTGGTTGATGCTTTGGCCATCTGTTGACCCTCTGTAGCTTAGTCAAGAGTCTTTAGCCCTGACAGGACAGATGAAGGAGGCATGGATTGTATTTGGCAACTTCTCTGTATTTTTTGCACTTTTTCCTTTATTTTTTCCTTTATTTCCTAAATCAGTGAGAAGCAAGTTTAAGGAGCATAAAACATCCACTATTTGCATACATGGTATCCTTAGCTACTTCTCCCTCTAAACTGTAGGGCCGAGATGATTTGGGTCTCATTAGGGTCTGCTCAACAATGTTGGTGGAATAAATGAAGTGATAAATGAATGAAAAAATGGTATGTAGGTAAATTAAGATGGCTCTGCACCTATGGTTAATGACAATGTCAAGGATTTTACCCAGCATGGGTGTATCAACACTGACTCTGGTCTGATTTAACTTATCTCCTCTGAAGATAGCACCATGAACCACATTAACAGTGCAGTAGCTTTGAGTTCTTCCATTTGGTGGTGAGGGACCCAATCAACACAAGACCAATATTATAATAATTAGCATGTGATTATAATAATTACCATATGAAAGGCTTCCTGGTCACTGTTAAGACCAGTGGCACATTTGCATATTGGCCTCATCCCCAACTTGATACCTTTAACTTGTTAACAAGTTAACAAGTTAACTTGATCCCTTCCCCCTACCCCACTGCCCACTGCTGACCATTGCCTCCAGAGTATACACACCATGCACCAGGCACTCCAGTGTCATTCTAGGCACTGGATTTTCTCTCTCTGCTCTGCCTTCTTTTGAAACTGTTCCAGTGCTCACACAATGCTTCCATATTCTACCTTCCCTAAACAATTTGTATGGCTTCTATGTAACAGATCCTTTACTTTGCTGCTCTTTAAGTAGAAATCACCTCAGGCAATTACTCCTCCAGCCCTTCAAGTCAGTATTTCAAAGGTTGGTCTAGTCCTAGACTGACACCCAAGAAAAAGGGTAAACTTGGGAACTCAGGAGAGGAAAAAAAAGGGGCGACTTGGACCTGTGACCAAAGAGTACCATTTACAGGGAGCTCCCAGGTAAAGAGCATCATGAGCTCTTAAGCCATTCATGTTGTAACATTCCTGGGACTCTTCTTTAAAAAAGAACTGTTTCTTAACACACTGTAAAATTTCATACAACAATAGCTATTGTAGTTAGGAAAAGCAAACATATTGAGCACTTTTTGCGACCAAAGCTCTCAATCCTCATAAAATTTTGGCATGGTAAATTCTACTGCATCGGTTTAGAAGGAAACTGAAGCTCAAAGAGATTAGCTATCTTGACCAAACTCACAGAGTTAGTGCATTGAGGAACCAAGATCTGGACCTAATCTACTGTCCTTCACCATTGTTGCCTCTAATTTTCCTCCTCCTCCCTACTCCCCCAACACACAAATAAATGAGTCTATCTGGGCAACATATCTTCTCATTTGTAGAATAGAGAAACAGCTTTATAGTCTTTCAGGTTCCCAGGAAGACTGCAAATATCAGGAAATACAATGGTGTCAAGCACTTTGCATATAGGAAATGCTAAATCAAGCTAAATTAAATTCGACAGAGTTCTCTACAG
This sequence comes from Mellivora capensis, assembly GCA_004024625.1. Lineage (NCBI taxonomy): Eukaryota > Metazoa > Chordata > Mammalia > Carnivora > Mustelidae > Mellivora > Mellivora capensis. Next base: position 119,948 of record PISX010001187.1, read on the forward strand.
TTAAGAAGCCTTTATTAAACCCCTGCTGTGCTGGGCACCCAGCCGTGACTTGGGTTAAGCCTAATACTACTTAATTTATGAAAATGCTGTTATAATTATTCTGTTTCTTACATTTAGGTGCCCTCAAGAAGAAAGTACAATTTACAATTAAATATAAATTATTTATCCCAATTTTCTGACTTCTATTCCATACAGTAGTCCTTTAGGAGATACTGAACTGTGGTAGACCCATCTTAAAAGGTCTGCCTAGTTCTTGATTACTGCCCTTTGCCCACAATTACCCCTTCTTTGACACTCATGGAGGTGGTTTACCTACAGCGATGTGTGACCATGTATTCCAGGTGGGGCCAATCAGGTTAGTTCTTTGTGAACTTGAAACTTAAATTTAGAATCTGTGCCTCAGTGTTTGCATGTGGCTGGCATGCCCCATGTGAACTGTTTAGACAAAGGTGGGGGTGAGGGTGGGGAGTGCGATGGGAAAGAGAAAGCAGGAGAGAAGCAAAAATGAGAAACCATTTATCTAAAGAGGTAGACACACAGAGCTAGAGCAAGAACACACAGAGCCATGAAGGGAACTATAGAATTAAAAGCAGAAATTCCCAGCAGAACCTCTATGTGGTGGTGAAGCCATCCACTCATAATACTACACTTTGTGGAGTGAGGACTTTATCCTAATAAAATTTATTAAGTGCATGGAAAAACAAGGATGCCTTTAAAATTAAGAACTGGCAAAGTGGTATTTTAAGGGACTAAGGACATCTGTACTTTATTGTTTTCTGGTCCGGGAGAAAGCCTTGAAATTTAGACCATGAAATTGGATGAAATACCCAGCTAATGTTTCACTTTTTATTTAACATCATTGCAAGTAATGTCCTGGGTGTTAATAAAGGATACAGTGTTAGGACTGACTGAAAGTCATTGCTTTTCCTCCTCTGCATTCATCTAGTTATCAGTTCTGAGTCAAAACTAATTTTCTGGTTGGACTACTTGTTTTTTGTTTTTGTTTTTGTTTTTGTTTTCAAAAGTTGCTTCTCTGTATAAGGAGCTCCTTGGTGGGGTAGATCTTCCTCAATCAGAGTGTTATCATGCAGAACGTGATGGTGAGACTCCTGCTGTTCCTTTCCCATCTGGAATTTAACACCATGGCCAAACCTGGCTTGATAACCTCCTGCTACTTTACTTGTGCCTTCACCCACTTGAACTTCTGACCTTCTGTGTCATCTATTGAAAATCTTCTTCCAAAATTTAACTGTACTTTTTATGTGCTGGTGGCTCTGATCTGGGTCACTTATGGTCTGGACAGTCATTCCAGAACATTTATGAAGGCCCTGGGGTACAAGTTGGGGATATGTCCCTGCCTTTCTTGTGTTGATGGTCTGTGGAAGAGACAAAGAGGGAAATGAACCACCATACTACAGAGTGTGACAACCGCCACATCAGATGTCTGAGCACGTTGGAGGGTGACCCTCTCAGACGTATAGAATGTCTAAGAAGGCTCTCTAGAAGAGGCAGGATCCACCCTGAGGCCTGAAAGATGAGTGGGATGCGGCTGGGTAAAGAGTGGGGAGACGGATGATGTTCAGAGGCCCACAGTTAGGGAGTGCCTGGCATGCTGGCTGGATTGAATATGCTTGGTCGACCTGGAGCCCCAGTGCTACAGGAGAGGGAGGTAGAGAGACTGGCAAGGGCAGATCAGAAAAGGCATTGCAAGTCTTGTTAAAGGGTTTTTAACCTCAAAGAATTGGAGAGTGGTGGAAGAAGGAAGTAAGGAAAGGAAACTCAAGAAATCATACAGTTTGATGAAAAGTTTCCAAAGATTCAAGAGGTTGACTTGAGTCCACAGCCTCTGGTCAATCAGACTTGCTGGATGATATTTCTGTCTCTTTTGCAAAAACCATTTTTTTTTTTTAACCCCAAGAGTTGAAAGTCCCAAGAAATTAAATATAAGAAGCATCTTTATTTCAGTCTTGCTACCTCAGCTCACCAGAGGAATCAGTAGCATTATTTCTGAGCTATGAATGCTTCTCTAAATTTCCATTTCCATGGCAATATCTGGAGAGGCAATCAGAAAGTAGAACAAGCAGGTTTCATGGGATATAATCACTGGAGCAACTTTATGTTTGTCTTACACAGTCATGTAAAATTTATTCAGTAGAAGTTCTTCCAGTGTCCCGAGTTGAAAGCTAAACTGGTCTCGTAATTTCCTGATTAAGCTCTGTGGTCACTTTAAAATTACCCAATTAACCTTAGTTATTTAATTTAAATGTTTCCGTCCTGGGTAGACAACTTGCCACTCCATTCAAGGCTGCTGCCTGGGAAAAGAAAGAGCAGGATCTTATTTCTCACCTTCTCTGCCACCAGAGAGTTGCCATCTTTACTGTCCCTCCCATAGAAGGTTTGGAGCGTCGGAAGACAGGAGGCCTGGGGGGTAGGGGAATGGAAGAAAGTTTCTCACTTGGGGGGCACTATCAGAGGATGGCAAGGTGACATCACAGCCTTACATCTTTCAAGCTGACTCTCAAGTGAGGCCTTTCCCTCAGCTGGGCCCCTCATGCCTTGAGCAGTGCATTTTATCCCTCTGGCAGCTGTACTCTGCTAGACCTCCTTTGCCTTTTCAGGCAGGCTCCTAGGAGGGGGATAAAATGAGTTGAGGCCAGCTCACCTCTTCAGCCCCACATAATTCACATCTGATTTCTGGAAAAGATTCATGCCACTTTTATGCACGTGTGGAGGCCAATCCCAAAGTAGCCATCTTTGTTTAGCTCCATCTACTCAGTTTCTCAGGCAGGAGTCAGATCCCCATCACCTGGGCCCTTAGCTGTGGAGAACATGTCTGGCTCTGCACTGATGTGTACAGCTCTCTACCAAAATCCCTTCTCCATATTTTCTGACCTAGCCCTGTTATAGGCTCATCAAAGACGAGGGACTCAAAAGTCAGGAAACCACTTTCCAGACATTACTTTTGAAGGCCTTTTTGCTTAGGGTACCTCTTTGTAATCCGATCTTTCTCACATCTCGATGCCTCAATCAAAATTTCCAATGTAATATTTTGCTCCATAGACTTGTAAGCATATTGCTACATGTTGGGGAAGTAAAGGGATGTTCCCCATGCTCCTTGCTTCTGAAAAACAAATATTTGTGAGAGATGGAGAAGAGAGAAATTCATTGGCAGAAGTTAGAATTTGAAGAGAAATGAAACAGAAGGAAAAAATCATAACAAGGGTAGACTTTGAATGGAACATCTGAGAAACATTTGTTGAGAAGATGGGTCATGGCTCTGGTTGGAAGCCATAACTGATCAAAGAAATACATCCAGTTAGAGTCCTGGTTTCCAGCCCAGAACCATTATTTTGGTTTCAGGGACGCAGCCCAGTGATCCTTGAGAACATATAGTTTATAAAAGAAATTTAGGTTTATGAGATGCAGTCTTGCTTAGGATCCCTCAGTGGTCAGAGGGACCCTTTGCTTCCTCCATCCCAAATAATTATTTTTATTCCATTATAAACCAACTCATTAAAGAACAGACAATTTATGTCAGGCCTAATAATCAACTCCGTAACTAGAAGGCACTGTAGTTTTGCTTCTCATTTTCTTTTCCCTTTCACATGCATGAGATTTGGGGGCCTTTAGTTAAAGAGTATCTGAGTGAAGCTGAGTCATCACTTCAGACACATTGTGTCTGAAATGAGATGTCTCCCAGAGTAAGAGCAGAGTGGTCCCAGAAGAGACTATATAGCCCCTTACTGTCCTCCAGGGTGAGGGGGAGCCATGGTTTCCTCTACAGGACTGGTAGAGCATCCCCTGTGTGCCTGGAGAGTGGACCAGAGGTCCACACTGTAACTCTCCAGGTTTGGGCTGCTGAGTAGATTTTGAGAGTCAAGATCTCAGTGGTGAAACCTCTGGTATTCAAATCATCAATTGCATTGATCCTTTCAGAAACAGGTGGCTCATGTGGATGAAAACTGGAAAGTCAATTTTTATCCATTTTATAGAGCTCTCTCATTGACTAAGACATTTCTAGTTATCTTTATTCAACACTTACTCCCTGCCAGCCTATTCCTGTTGTGAATACCTTTTGGGGTATCTTTCCAGGTCACTACTCCCCCTTTAATCTCATTATCAAAAGCAATGAAATTCCTTCTCCAGCAGCCATCCCATACAGTGTGATAGATGCTCCAACCTCATCAGATTAGACCAAGTTTGGGTATCATTTTACCCAAGCTAGACCAATCAGAATCCTTTTCTTCTAAATTTGGAATTGAGAACAACAGAAACCAGGGAGACTGTCCACATGTGGCTGGAGATGTAACATATGTACTCAGGAACTGGTGAAGCTGTCTTCTGCTGGGTAGCCTAGAGCAAGACAAGGCAACCTACAAAGACAGAGAAATGATGGAGATTCACAAAGAGAAACAGAAACAAAAGACAGGGAGCGAGCACAGTATGAATTTCTGGCATCATCCTGGATTCAAAGTCAACCTTCACTCAGAACAGGCTGCATTCCTGACCTTGATTTCCATGTAGGGTAACAGCATAATCTGGTTTGTCCAGTTCGGTTATAATAGTACTCCCCTTCATTGTTTACACAGTAAAGTCCACAGACATCCTATTTCTATGGAACCTTAATTCTTGTAAGAGAACACCCATTTTGCTCTCAAGTTAGTTCAAGCTGGTTTTTCTGACTTACATTAGAACCAATGCAGATAGGAGCCTTAACAAACAGACATCTTAGAGAGTTCTCTTCATTTTGTAGATGAGAAAAGGGATGCTCTGGGGATTTAGGCAAATCATCCAAGATCAGACATCTAATAAATGGTGAAGCTGAGGTATCAACCAGACCTGGCCACCTCCAAAGCCTGTGCAGTTTCCATCAGGCTTCAGTGTTTCTCAAGGACACAGACTTCGGTTGTTTTTGTAGTCAACGGCAATTTTGTCTGTCTCGAAGCCTCTGAAGACAGATTGGGTGTCCAAAAAATGAATCCCAAACTTTTCTGATTAAATATCTGCTTTCCAATTGCTCTTTGAAATATGAGATCGAAAATGGCAATGCTGATGAAGATGAAATGAGCTCGGGCGGAAGCCTGAGCTGAATTTGGGAATGATGATTAGTGAACCCAGTGCTGGGGAGAAACAAAGAGCTTGTTTGCCTTTTCCCTATTATCCATTTGTTATTGAAAAGGTGGACAAATCTCACCTGAGAGCGCTCTAATTAAAAGGTCTTTTGGATAAGAATCTGAACGCAGCAGAGGGACGATAAATTAAAGTATATATGTTCTTTGTACTGTTCTGGTTTCATTAGCCACTGGACCACATCTTTTTCTATTATTCACCAGGGATCACTACACAGAACAGCAGTGAATGCAGCCACTAGCTGAGTCTGGAAGGCCAATTAGACACCAATTCTTAGCCTTTTTCTCCCCAACCAGGTAGAGTCTCAGCTTTCAGAAACGAGAGGCATTCTATGTGTTTTTAATTAACCTTACTTGGGTGCTAGCTTTTTTCATATAGGTCAGCTCTGACACAATGACTACAATGTAGCTAGATTTTCTCTTCAGGGATGATTGGGTCTTGATTGGAATTGCAGAAAGCTTTTTGAACTAGACTTCCCTAATGCACACACAGTCTTCTCCCCCCCAACCCCCGCCCAGGGCCTGGACCCAACCTCCCAAAAGAGGGAACACCCATCTCCATATCACCACCGACAAAATCCAAGCATCTTTCCTGCTACAGTGCTTATTGGCATAAATGAAGGATCTCAGAAGCAAAAAAAAAAAAAAAAAAAAAAAATCCAAGCCCAATAGGGAATGTCCGCTGGCATGGTTTTCTGAGTAAAGTGCTTATATTTCCCCCCACATTTCACCCTGTCCTCTTAATGGGGAAGGAAGTGGTGCTAATTTTACTGGTCAGCAATCAGAAGAGATCAATAGAGAGCACAGGTGCCAATTTGTAGAGGAGGTGTTATTTTTAAACGGCATGCCGAACTCCGGAATTATACCAAGTTTTAAGGGCAAAACCGGGTCTAATAACTTTCTATTTTTTCCAGTTTCCAATATGTTATTGTCTCACTTGCTAAATGTAACTTGCTCTGGCTGCTTCCTTAGGGGAGGGGTGGTGGAAATAAAGAGACAGAAATATGAAGTGAGGGGAGAGAAGAAAAGAACTGGAAAAACTCTTTAAATGATCAGAGTGCAGAGGATGACATAATACCAGCTAGGGGCTTTAAATAGTCTGGCAGTGTAGGCATTGCTGACGCTTACTGGCCAGTCCTGACTAAGAAAGATTGTTTAATGCACATGTGTCATTTCATTATAATTCTCCAGCTAGTGTAAATCAGATTTCAACATTTGCTCAACATTGAGCCTAAAGCCACAGACAGAGAACAGATACGGGTCAATGCCTGGGGTAATTTCTCCTCTATCAGGTTCCTTTCTCAGGACAGAGTTGTCTGGCTTGGCTGTTCTACTGGGCAGGCATTAGGAAGGAAGACCCAGAATCATTGAGCCTCCTCTGCATTTATGTAATGCACCCCAGAATGGACTAAGTGGTATGGTGGTGGCAGGGTGTGATTCTGAAGAACAGTTTAGAATAACCCAAGATGCTTCTTAACCTGCCAGTTGGTAAACAAAAGTGCGTTATCACCACTGATGGGAAAGGTACCGATAAAGAGATTTCTGGCACTTGTAGAAGGAACATGTCATTTTTCAGAACATTCCTTCACATTTTTGTTTGAAGGAAAATATATCCTTTTTGTGTTTTCACTACTAATTATTCCAGAAGAGGGAAGTCAGATTATTTTTTTTTAACAATTGCCAAAAATCGGAGGGGGTACAAATCATTCTTAGCTCATATTTGAGGGGAAAGTGCAAAAGAACAGATTGTGCATAGAAAGCCATTGCCCAATGATTCTTTCTCTTTAGTTTAAGATATTTCTATGAGGTGAGAGTCACACTTTCTCAAATATATTTACACTCAAATTACTGTACCAACATTTAGATCATTTGCAAGTAACAGTGTGAAACCAGCAGCCTCAGAAGTATTTATAACTGAGATGCATGATTGGTGGCACAGAAATTGTTTTATAAAATACTACACCTATCATTTTCGATTGCTGACTTAAGGTGAATGATCTGTATAAAAATATAAATTATTTGTGTTAAGGAAATGGTGATTAAATATGAGCTTTGTGTATTAGTCATTAATCTTTCCATTTAAATGCAAATTCTTCATTTCAGTCACTACTTGAAGATACATCTAATATGAAACAAGTTTGATCTTCTGATTTATTATTTCAGACAAGGCCTTTAAAATATGCATTTTCTTGTCATGGGGAAGGGTGGGTTCTATTTACATTTTTAAAAAATGCACTGTAAAAAAACCCAGCCAACCAAATACTACTTGAAACTCAAATATAAAATCCCTTTCTTGGCCAAGGGATATCTAGAAGTGTGTGTGGTGGGGGGGGAGGGGGTGGTTATAGGGGTTGAGAGAAGGGTGTGGTGGTGGATATCCACTCTCTCCCAGTAATTCCCAGTTCATGGACTACTGTGGACCTTGGTGTTATTGCTGGATTTACAAATACCTGTGCCCACCCAAGCATTCTCTTAACAGTCAAAAAAATAAATATGTCTTGCTGGCATATTTTAATAATAATTACTAGTATTATATGGCAGAAGTCACCCTGTTAAATACTTGACTAGACTCACTCACTAAATCCTCATAATAACCCAGTGCTATGCATGTTATTTTTATCCACGTTGATAGATCAAGAGGTGAAACACAGATTAAGGAGTTGGTTTAAGATTACATGGATGTTAAATAAGGGAACCAGAACTCAAACCCAGATCAGCTGACACCAGGGCCCGTGAATTCACCTCTAGACTCGGCTGTCTTCCCAGATGAAACTTTATAAAAGGCATTTTATAATTTTTTTAAATAAATTTTTAAAAAATTTTTAAAAATCAATATTAAAAAAATATGGTCCTCAAGTATGAGAAGGCTGAGATATCTTCTCTAATTGAATGAAGGCCTACATCTCATTGCATTGGCTGTTGTCAGCTGGATGTTTCCTCAAAATAAGAGTTCAAGAGGAGGCTGGAGGGAAAGCAACTGAGGGTGTGCATCTCATTCATGAACTAACTTACCTGCTGCGCAGCGGAAACTACACGTGCCTTCTGTCAGGTCACCTCAGAGGGACGAACAACGGTGTCATAACCATGAATAAACCATTCCGTACATATAGCTCTTCTGTACCTCATTAGATGGCCGGAGCAAGATAGCCCCAAAGAAAAAAAAATGAGGAGGTGAAGAACAGACTAAGTCAGAAAATGGGGTTGCTGCTAATATTAGGGGATGGAAAAATCTTCTGTAACCTCCCGTCACCCTGGGTAAAAATGGCAGTAATATCCTCTCGTAGTGTCCCGTTAGATTACCTCGGGGTTCATTTACCTAAGGCATACGTATAACGGACAAGGTTTTTTTTTAATCCAGTGATTTTAGAGGCTGGCTAGGCTAGAAGGCAGTGTGGTAAACCAGCGATTTGCAAAATTCTTTAAGCAGCAAGCCTTCAGAGTCCATCTGGGCTGTCGTCTTGCAGGAGTTGGGGGTTCTGAAATAGGCCACAGGCAGTAAGGGGTCAGGCAGGTTCAAAGCCTTTTGTTGGGAGGTGTTGCACCTGCACCCGCTGGGGGTCTCTCTTAGTCCTTCATTAGGGCTGCACCCTTTATAAAATCAGCTGGAGAAAGAAAACAGATCAATTCATACGGAGTAGAGCATGTGTTGCGGAAATACCTGTGGCCCGGTGATATCCGCCCCCGCCTGCTCCTGACTCCGTAGCTTGTCTCCTTCTTGGGGACAGCTTCTCCCTGACACTGTTGGGGTGGTGTTTGCAAGTGGCCACGCTGCAGGAGTATTTATACCTCGGAAATTGGTGTGTTCTATGAAACAGGGCTCCCACTGCTGTTGCCCTGTTTCCTTTCCCCGCCTCCCCTTCCAGCCAGTCACAAAACATTGGCCAGCACAACCTCTGCCTCTTCTCTGCCACCACTTGGGTGATTTTTGGCAACGATGTTCCCTGCAGAGTACTTTAGTTTCTTTGCCTATAAAATGAAAATACTAATATTAGTGCCTAATCATATAATTTTAGAGAGGATTAAATGAGATAATAAATGTAAAGCACACGTCAGGGTACTTGGCATTTAGTTAAATACTTGAGAAATTCTGGCTCCTTGGCATCCTCTTTGCCTTTCATTAACCAGAATAGCTATGATCTCTCTAATGCAGACTCTTTGTTATTTCCCTACTTAAATTACTTAAATACTTCAGTGACCCCACCCGGCCCCCTCCCTGCCCATAACGATTAGCATCTAATCAAATCTTAGTAGAGAAAATGAAATAAATGTCTTACTTGGGAAGCAGCCCAGTGGCCTTAACCTACTGCTCCAGGAGGAGCATTTCCCCTTTGCTGGGGACAGCCACAGAGGGTCTGATGTTATTTTAAGGCTCTGTCCTTGTACTTATTAGGAAGCAATAAGCAAGGACAGGAAGGGCTGTCCTGGCTCATGACTGCGGGCAAGAATCCCCCCAGGTGTGCGGCTGCAGAAAGAGGTCACATACTGGCAAAAGCTCATTTCAGACACTCTTCTTGCACTCTTAGGTAAATGGACTGTGTTCCACCTCACAGAGCTTTGGTTAAAAGGACAAGCTACAGAGTCATGAGGTCTTTAATGTCTACTCAATGATCTAGTAGCTACATGGTTTCCACAAGGGTTTTTTTTTTTTTTTTTTTTTTAACCTTTTTGAGCCTCCGTTGTTATTCTAAGAAATGGGCACGTGAATGCCAGATTCATAGTCTCATTGTGAGCACTGAGCTAACATCCAGCAAAATCCTGAAAACGGTAACTGGCATGAGTTCTGTTGCTGCCGCTGAATCCGCCCTCTATGGACGAAGTGGCAAATGCAGTGATGAGAAAGGGGAAATGCAGCTATTTTTTTTTTTCCTTTTCATCCTCTGGTGAGGCTTTTGCTATAGCTACTTCTAAGAGTCTAGAAACATTCTGTTCTCTTCAGGTATGAGCTGACACCAGGAATACTATTCAGGGGCCTCATTTGGTCAATAAAACAAGAATAGTTTGTGGGGGTTGGGCCTCACTCATGCTCTAGAGGTCACTTTGGTCTTTGACCTCTTCCGTCTGCCCCAGTTTTATTTGCTGGTCAGCCCATCCCTTACCCTGGAAAGGCTGGGAGAGGCGGGGGTCAGCCTCCAAAAACACAAATAATTGTAAAGGTTAAAGTAGTTTGTAGCATTATAATTAACTGCTGTATTAGGTGTTTTACAATCTTGACACTGCCACAGACAGAAATGTTTAATCAGAGCAGAGAGTGCTTCAGCATTAATCCATTTTCATGGTGGGAATTGCAGTGAAGGTATGAAATCAGGCCAACCTTCTTCTCAGGAAAGGAGGCAGCCCATTTGCCTTGCACGTTGGATGCTAGTCACTGTTTTGCCTGCTGCCGTTAGAACTTCATCACTCAGAACTTTCTATGCCATAAAGTAACTTTTTGTTACTATAGCAAAATCTATTCATCAGTCCTTGGGGTCAGGATTCTTAACATGGTTTCCTCCTCAGAGTTCTGTAAGCCCTGACCTGTGTACAAAAATAGCACAGTGTGTATCCTGGTTGAGCCTGAAAGAAGTTGACCTTACCCAGTCCAAGCTCTGACTTGGATTTCTGGCCCTCCCCTGCCTCCAGCCAGCACTGAGCAACCAGAAGAAGGTAGGAGTTGTTCCAAAGGTGGCTGGTCCGCATTGACTTCTTGCTCCGTCATAGCAGGCATCCATATGGCCCTTAGCATAATACCTGGCATAAAATTAACCTTTTATGAGTGGTTAGTCTTTTTTAAACAGGCTCTACCCCTCTGATGCTGGGCTGGGACAAGTCACTTAACCACTCAAAAATCTTATTTCTTCAGTGTAAAAAAAAAAAAAAAGACTTTGTGGGGACTCTGGAGAGAAACAGAGCTAACCGATCTACGGCACCCAGAATATAGGGTGAAGCCCACAGATGGAAACCGTAAGGATTCCCCTGACTGCAATAATGAGTGAACCACAAAGTGGATTATTGCACAGGTTGTTATTACTTACAAGGGCTAGTTTGATAAATTTTGTCCTAGATATCATCTAAAGGCCATGCTATTTAATAACTATATTAATGTTCTCAGACAAATGTATTTACTGATTTTTGGAGCCTGTTAGCTTTTGCACAGGTGGAAGTAAATAAATATGTAAGATAAAAATTTTAAACCCTGATTTTTTGTTTTTCTAAGTCACACCGTACTCTTCTTTTTTAGAGTAGGATTTCTTGTCCTTGGTGGTGACTAACTTGCAAGGAGCCATTTGGACAGCCTGTACCCATTCTGCAAACGATGGATTTCTGCCTGCCACTGCCCATCTGATGGGCAATTAAAAAAATGGTTTCTAGCACCTGTGCAATAATGCAGAGCTACCCATGCAAACACTTCACTATCTCTGAATGGGGAACAAGGCCTGCGATGCAGTTGGGGCAGGAGGGTGCCAGATAATTTCTTTGTACAGCGTGTCTGTCCTTATCTGTGGGAGGTGTTTATTTTTAGCTCCCCAGACTGTTTCTAGCACCGTCCCTCCTTTGGAGGCCGACAGCTTGTTCCAAGGATCTTAAACAAGCTGTTAAAAGCAAGAGACTGCTGAAGGCAGGGAGGCAGCCAAGAAGGTGATTAGAGCAGAGTTCACCTTGGGTGTTAGAGGCAGAGGACAGCTTCGGTGGAGTGTCAAGCAAGTTGGCCAACAAACTTTTAAAAATGGCCTTGGTGACACTCGCCTAGAGCTTTAAAGAAACAATGTTTGAAAGAAGCCGAGAGCATGACGGCAGCTGGGCACAGAGGCTGACGCTGGCTGTGTGACTTCTCACACATAGCAGGAAGCTGGACTCCTGAGCTCAGATTGCAAATACCAAGGGCAGAAGCAGGGGAAGGAATCCAGGGTCGGTGACATTCCCACAGGGCCAGCTGGTTGGTGCCTGTTCAGGCTAATTTGGGGTGGCAGGAGGTCTGTGCTTGAGGTCATATCCATAATCATGAAGGTTAGTGTCAGCCAGCCTACACCACCCAGACAGCCCCTGGACACCTGCAGGGACAGAGCTCCAAGGTTAAGGAAATAAGCAAGGACAGAATCTCTGAGCACATTAAATCCCACAGGGTCAGATTTGTGTGTGTGTGTGTGTGTGGCAAGGAAGGAAAGAGGAGAGGCTGGGAACGTTGCCTGTCTGAGTGGTACCGAATGTGCTGAGTGCCCTTGATAAATATTAATTAGCAACAGTGACATCATATCACATCAGGTATGTCTTTAGGACTCAGGTGAGCCTGGTAGAACCAGCTCAGCGTGGCAGTCGCTCAGGGGCCTGATCTTCAGTACGAAAGGGACAGATGGGAAGGGAGATAGTAAATTCCAGAGACTGCAAGAACAGCTGCAGCTCTCAGACCTACCGGGACATGAGAGAGTTCATCACCATAACCACTGGTCATCAAGGCTGTCTGCCTGGCTGTTTTTATGTGCAGCAGATAGAAAGGTTGCAAATGGCTTTCCGGGACACCCAGGGAGAGACAAGGGAAATGAAATTCTTTACTCACAGAAGTTCAGACCCCCGCGTGGATCTTTGAGTGGCATTCAGAGTGCTAGAGGCAGTGGAGAAGTGGGTGTTTGGCTGCTCAAGAAGGTAGCAAGGGATTGAGTGCCCTGCTAGTAGGTGGTGAAGAAAGTATTCCCCACAGATATGGATAGAGGCAGAGCTGGGACGCTGGCCTCTAACAACGGTGGAGGGGTTTCCTTGAGAGCCTTTTGTGCTGTCCACTCCATGGCCATTTTTCTGACCTTGAGGTAAGCATTGAGAGTTGAATGACTTGCCCATAATGTAACCAATGTGACAGAACCCAGGTCATTCTCTTGGCTGTTGGTGAAAGATGTTGGACCCCTACCTCTAAATAAGTGACATAATTGGTCATTGTGTCACCTGAAAGCTGGGAGACAGTTGTGGGAAGTGTGTGGCCTTTGGAATCAGAGTAAACCTGGACTCGAATCTCATCTTCACTATTGACTATCTCTGTGACCTTAGCAAAGCCATTCAGCTTCCCACCATCAATTCCACATCTGTAATGTGGGGGAAAACAATGCCAGCTTTGTAAGGCTAAGGGATGTGTCAGTCACTTGATAAACTATCTGGCAGTGTTGCCATTCAGTTAGTTCTACCAATCTGTGTTAATAACAATAAAATTCCAGAAGAAATTAGAACCAAAAGAGCTGTCTTTGGGATCAGAATCCACTGAGGAGCTAAAATAGGGTGAGAATCTACGGTTCTAGAATGTCTTATGGTGTTTAAAATTATGTCACAATTATTTAAGCATGCACTATGGATAATTCTCTAGAGCAATGTATTAGAAACAAATGGCATTATCTCCTAAATACTTACAAGTTAATCAATTATGTAAGAGAAAGAGAGACATTTGGAGATTCTGGACCACCAATAAGAGCTGTGTGTAGTTATGTCTTTTTTTAGCCAAACTGGGAATGTAGATAGGAACAAAAAAAAATCCATTAAGCTAAGAGACAGAAAGAATACTTCCAGCTGTGGCAAACAGGGATTGGAGTGGAAGAAGGATTCCAACATCTGGGATGGAGCTGAAGAAGGGCATAAAAGAATATACAGGATTACAGGGAGGGCATCTAAGAGTCCACAGCCACCACAAAGGTATCAGTAAGGCTCTGGAGATATCCAAGCATTCCTCTTGGTGCTTCAGAAGAAGCACCTGTGAAGTAGTCACCAGTGCCAGTGCTACTTGAACAAAGAGGCAACATGAGCAACCAAGCAGCATCCCCATCTGCTTACACTAGAAGCAGGAGACTTGGGGAACATGCAGCCTATTAAATACAAATAACCCATATCATCGTAAATATTTTATATGGCTCCAGACAGAGAAGGTGCCATATTTTATACCCTCACTATAAATCTCAATACTTTATTGTTGCCAATTTTGCCATTGCCCTCAGCTAAAATGAGTCATTTATGGAAATTGACAGTATTTGGTTATATCACCGGTGATCATTCCCATCAGCAATTGGCCTGATGATCTCCCCCAAGAAAATAATTGCCCTCTATTGGCAAACACTGCAGACTTGTGGGTGTGTTTGCTTTTAAGTGATCCTAAAAGATGTACAGTTAATTGCATATATTAAAGGGGAAGGGCTTATCTTTTAGGATTTAGAAACTTGAGGAAAATTTTACGAAGGAAATCAATTTCTAAGCTTTATTCAAATAAATAAAAGGCAGGAAGTGTTCTCAATGAAGGCCTTGATATAATTTATATCTTTGTATAAGATTATGAGTATGAATGAACACACAAAATGTGGTATACCCATATAGGAATAGTATCTTGAGATAAAAAGGAGCACCATACTCAAGACACGCTACAGAGGGGATAAATCTCCAAAGCATTATGCTGAATGAAGGAAGCAAGACACAAAAGAACATATACTGTTTGATTCCACTTGCACAGAATGTCCAAAATAGGCAAATCCGTAAAGACAGAAAGTAGATTAAGGGTTGCCTAAGGTTGTGGGTGGGAACAAGGAGTAACTGCTAATGGGCGTCGAGGTTTCTTTAGGGACTGATAGAAATGTTCTAAAATCAGATTGTGGTGAAGGTCACACAACTTTGAATACAATAGATGGTTATTGAGTTATGACTTAAAATGGATGAATTTTATGGTATGTAAATTTTATCTCAGATCTGTTAGCATGAAAAGAAAAGGAGTGTGATGTTTTCTAGATGTAACTAGAAGACCTCTTTGGTGAAAAGGAAGGGATGAAGTTTGCACCCTCCCAAGAAGGATAATAAAGTGGGACATGGGCTTATCCTGACAGGCTGAACTCTAGACTCTGTTCTTCTTGGTTAGAGCAGCAACCCCAACCACCTGGCAAAGATGTGACCAGTTTCCCTCAAGGCAGGCCAGCTGATACTTGGACATGTGGCAGTACATGTACTCTGACTTTGCCGTAGCTTAAGGAGGAATGAGCAAAATCAAACTAAAATCAAATCCTAAACTTACAGGGTGGATAGGGCATTAAGAGCACCAAAAAGAGGAAAACTGGATCAAATGTGAATTAGTCCCAAGATAGGAGGGTCTCAGCCAGAGTGGAAAGCCGAAATTGAGTGTGAGCCAGAGATGGTTGTTTTACAAGCAGCACTCATGTCCTGGTAGCAGCATGGAGCAGGGGTGGCAGGGGCTCATCGTGCCTCGCGCTGCATCTTCCGTCAGTGTGACATCCTGCCAGAAGCAGCAGTCCAGCTTATTATTCATAAATGTGATTGGGAACCACACTTGGGTCTTTTTTCCCCTTCTGTCTAATTAAATGGTAAGTCCCAAAAGGCGGCGACCAGTATGAGCTCCAGCTCATGCTCTCGGCATAGTTTTTGGTACTGAAAAAATATTAAACAATGGTCTAGTCATAAATGACTGGCATTTTCCACAGAGCTTTTATAGCTGAAGAGCAAAGTAACCCTTTGAATGGAGTTGTAGGAGTTAGCTCTGGTTTTCATATTTCTCAGCAGGAGGCTCACTCCCCATGAAATGTCAATCACATTTTCATACCTGGTAAACCAAGCTGACTCAGGACTGTAATTGCAATAGTTTCATGTTGGAGGATAACCATTTAAGATCTTAGGTTATAACTAGTTCTTATTAGAACTGGGAAACAAAGGAGGAGTCATTTCTTTGTTAGTTCCTGTGGAAGGGGTTGATCCAACTCAACCAAATGCCCAGAGTGGTGTTTTCTAATGGAACTTTCTGGGATGGTGGAAATCTCCTATAATATAGAAGATATATGTAGCTGGTGGCTACCATCTTGGACAACCTAACACTAGAGGCTCTTAAGTAGGGGAGATTGAACAACTTTTTGATAACCCACACCTAAGTATTCATATACAATAGTGAAAAGTTATCATTAGAATCGTCATGGTGATCTCTTCTGTCGTCAACAAACAAATATTTATTGTGGACTTTCTGAGTGCCAAGATCCACTCTAGACTCAGGAGATACCTCAGTGAAAAAACCTGGCAAGGCCCCTGCTCTCAAGGAGTTTATAATCTTGTCTAGAACCAAAAAAAAAAAAAAAAAAAGCAAATAAATGAATGGTTACAAATAATAAGCTGTGTCTTCAAGAAGCACACAAAGTGATGAGATATACTGAGCTTCTTTCTTTATTTATTTTTAAGATTTTATTTTTTTGAGAGAGTGAGTGAGCAAGCACAAGCTAGGGGAGCAGCAGCAGGAGAGGGAGAAGCAGACTCCCTGCTGAGCAGGGTGCCTGATGTGGGGCTTGATCCCAGGACTGTGGAATCATGACCTGAGCTGAAGGCAGACGCTTAACCGACTGAGCCACCCAGGTTCCCCTATACTGAGCTTCTTTAGACAGAGGTGATGTCAGGTTTTGCTGAGAGTGAGGTAGAGGCTTCAGTTCAATAAGAAGTGGGAAGGAAAGATTTTTCTAGGCAGATGGACAATCCTACAAGGAAACACTAAAGTGGGGAAAGAGCTTGATGCCTTTAAGAAACTAAATGAAGACCAGCATCGCTACACAAGACAAGTGGAGAGCAGAGATGGACAAGAGCATGTTGGTGATGTAGGGCAGGATTCAAAGTGTACCGAGCTCTATAAACTGGTAGAGTACATTGGAAAATCTGGAGATGATTTCAAGCAGAAGAATGACATCAATGAGACATAATATAAAAAGTTTACTCTGACTGCAAAGAGGAGAGTGACTTGGAGGAGGCAGAAGTAAGAGTGAGAACACCAATTAGAAGGTTGCTGTGGTCAAAAAGTGAAAGGCAAGTAGCAATGTAGTCCAAGGTGTGAGTCTAGTTGTGAAAGGAGGGGTTGAGAATTCAGAAATGATTTAGGAAAACTGAGAGATCTGACTGGATATTGGTTGGAGTAAGAATAAAATGGAGGAATCACAGGTTATTCATAGCTTTCTGGGCTAAGAAACTGGTGGATTTTGGTATCACTGGCAATAATGGGAATGGAACAGAAATCTCTTTTTCTATTCTAACTCTCTATTGGCTTTGTGTATCTGTTTGTTCTTCTTGATGATGGGAGGTTGGATGACAACAGTTTTGAACTGGAATATCCCATTTAACACTGATTTGTTTGTTTCCAGACCTGTTTCTTGAAAGTGCCTTTTACCTTTTGGCTATATTTAACACTATAGTCTACCATGTTGAAGAAATAAGAAGGAATCTTCTTGACCATTTGTTCCCAACATTTTAAAATGTGAGACTTGTCTGTAACAATGATTTATGGATCTCATAGGATGGTAGTAATACTGGCTGGCTGCTTACTTTGAATGGGATATGGACTGGAAGAAAGCTGCCAAAAACACAGCTTCTCTAGGATTAGACTAAACTTTCAGTTTAACCACCTAAGAATCTGGAAATGTAATGGAAAAAAAAAAAAAAAGTGTGAGCTCCAGGATAGGGGAAGTTGGAGCACTTGAAATCCCGTTAGAGTTAAGAGAACAGTGGGGATTTTGCAATACTGTTGCTCTCTCCAGGGCTTATATAATCAGCTTTCATATTGTGTCCCAGAACTACCTAAGCACTTAAATTCAAGGAAGTATTTATTGGTGGGTATTGTGGAGGGCACGCATTGCATGGAGCACTGGGTGTGGTGTAAAACTATGTATGAATTCTGTTATGCTGAAAAGAAATTAAAAAAATAATAAAAAATAAAAATAAAAAAAAAATCATAGTCTCCTACTTCCTGGCTTACACTTATGATCCCTATCCAGGGGAGAAAGCAGAGTCTGTGCCCCAGAGTAAGTGACACCACCCTTCCCATGTCCTGTTCTATGTCTCACAGAGCACTTACCCATCTTGGACCAGGCAGGGTCTGTATCAAGCCCTCTCTTGCATTATCACACTTGATCTTCATTAAAGTCCCTTGAGACAGACTTCTTTTTTCTAAAATGCTATTAACAGATGAGGGTACTGAGATTTGAAGAGGTAAAGAAAAACTGTTTTACTGGGGTGCCTATTGATTAAGAAAATAATGACAAAACAACTATAAATTCAACAGTGATTTTGGATAAGTTTGTATTTCATTCATTGCAACAACGTCCATCAACTTTGGAAAATTAGTTGCCATGCCATTCATTCAATATTCAAACAATGTTTTGAAGGTCATGAATTCCAGGTCCTCTTGCAATTTTCATGCTCCTCCTAGGAATCCTTGAGTTGTGATTGACATCTTCTCATCAAAATGGAGTTACTTGTTCTAGATTTTTGAATGTTGAAGTTTAAAGAAAGCAAGTGATTTGACCAAGGGCAAAGAACTTGCTGACGGCAGAGTGGAGACACATACCTAGTCCTTCTATCTTTCTATTTAAATTTGTTACTAGTCTCACTCCCTAGTAAGATGAATGGATCATCTGCCTGAAGACGCTAGAACAGGAAGGGTATTAAATCAGGATGGGCAGGAGGGTTAAAAATCCTGCTCGTAGCAGTTGCCTGCAGAGTTCTATGGCGAAGGCTCTTGAGGCCCTATCTACTTACTGGAAAACATGATAGTAATTGATTACTAGTGTTTGTCATAAGTATGTGATTAGGAGTTAAGGCACATGTACCATGCGTTTGGATGTGAACCAGTCAAGTCTTGGTGGCTTTTAGTGAATTCAGGCTGGTTGTCTTCATAGTGTAGAGTCAAGTGCCGCTTTCTTCGTGACTGTCCCTGTCAGGTCAAATGCCTTTATTTTTTTTTTTTAAAGATTTTATGTATTTATTTGTCAGAGAGAGAGCGAGAGAGAGAGCACAGGCAGACAGAGTGGCAGGCAGAGGCAGAGGGAGAAGCAGGCTCCCTGCCGAGCAAGGAGCCCGATGTGGGACTCGATCCCAGAACGCTGGGATCATGACCTGAGCTGAAGGCAGCTGCTTAACCAACTGAGCCACCCAGGCGTCCCTCAAATGCCTTTAAAAAGTAGCTGCAGAAGGGTATTAAATCTGGGTGTTGAAGGAAATTTGCCATATCCTTTCTGCTCCACTCACCAGCTTATGATTTTTTGTTATGAACAGACACTAGCAAAAGTTCTGAGCACTGTATGTATACAAAAACCTTTCCTGACAAGGAGACAGGGGTCATGTTGAACTGAGAGTAATTGGATCATGGTACCTGGCGGTAGCCCTTGACATTTATTCTGAAATTTAAGTTCAAAAACTAAAGAATAGCATTTTAATTTTTCTCTGGTCCAAACCGTTTACCTCCATTTACCTCCAAACCAGCAATTTATTGCTTGTAAGTCTGAGTACACAGCTGAGTCTGGAAGTAGCAGTAAGAATAGCACAATTTTCAGTAGAAAACCCGAATCCACAGACAAGGGTATTGACCAGAAATGTAAGGGCAAACTAATTCAATTACTTTCAGTGGAGTTTAACCTATAATCTTCACCCAAGCATATGGGTACCTCAGACAAAGAGAAAGAACTTTTAAAAAATTGATTGTTACCCTGTGAAAGAGCAAGCAGGAAGCTGGCCTTGTGTGTATGAGGTTTCTTTGGAGGGCCAGAAATCCGTTTCTGTCAGCACAGGAAAAACCATCATGGAGTAAGGGAAGAAATGAAAACCAGAGTGAAAGTTAAACACTTTTTATTTTTTCAGATGACCTGGAATAATGATTAAAATGCTGAATTGCTTTTTTAAAAGGTTTTCTACCAGAAGAATGTCAGAGCCACCCCACCCCCACCAACTTGTTCCCTTCTTTTCAAAATGTCTGTGAGAAAACATAAAATGGGATATATATTTATGTAATTTTTTCTTAAGACTGGTAAACAATTTGATCTCTTTTATCTGAAAGTTTTGCCAATGTTTTCATCAGTTCCTGTGAAGATGGCCTGTGAGTCCACTTTTTCTTTGAACAAAGAATAAATTGGGTTTCTTTGCACTGAGAAATAGAAGGCTAGCTAAAAGTACGGACTTCAAAATAGTGCTTATCGTACATTTGGGAAGAGCATATTGAAAAAATAGTGCCTAGTGCCACCTGTACAGAGAAGCCTACTTTGGCTTCCATGAAGCTGCTGGAATCTTCTGGAAAAAGCCTGTGAGATACGCTCAGCGGGAGGTAGTGTTGGTATTTCCCTTTGATTCTGATTCATTCATTTGTATCTCCATTAGCAATTTATTTTTAATTCAGTGTTCTGTGGAAAAAGCATGTTGCTGGAAAATAGGCACATCTTACGTGCATATGCCTGACATTTTAAAAATGAATGTAACACTCCATGCTCAAAATAAACAGGCTGTCTTTCCCTTTCCCCATCGAACAATATTTATGGACCTCCAGGATGAGATTGCTGGTATATTTGCCACCATCAGTATCCCAGGTCTGGCTGCATAATGGCTTAGTTCTACCTAGATTGGAGCCACCTAGATGCCAGAGTCATTGGCCATCAGGAAGGCTGATCTTCTCCAGGTGATCTGCTAGATTCAGGATAGAAAAGCCTTGAAGATAACCAAGGAAAGTTCTTAGAGTTTATGTGCTTTTAATGGGAAGTCTTACTTTAATAGTGGTAATCTACTTCCTTTGTGTTATATACATTGATTGATAAACTCATAAAGCAGTTGGCATCCAGCAGATCTGAGATGAGTCCCTATTCTACTGTTCTCTGAGCTTCTGGGTAAGACTCTTGACTTCTCTGACTCTGTTTACTCATCTGTACTTAAAAACATACCCCTATCTTAAAAGGTTATTGTAAGGATTAAGTGAGAAAATGCTCATATAGTGCTTAGCACAGTGCTGGGCATATTAATTATTATCAGTTGTTAATCCAATGTTCAGATGACTTTGACATTTATAAGTAGTTTCGCATTTCACAAAGGTGCTGTCTTGAGCAGCATCTGAAAAGTAATCTGGTATCCACATTAGCATTCCTCTTTGAGTGTGATTTTAATACTATAGATGATTTATCTAAGCTGGATTTCTTAGCTCATTCCAAAATAGGTTGACTGCAATTAATCCTACTTCCTCCAGGGCCCTGATCCTGTGGGAAGCCATGGTGTTCCAAAGAAGACTGTCAGCAGCTACAGATACAGGCCTTGGGTTGAGTCTTAGGGATTCAGTCAACTAGGAGAAAGTTTTTCTGCTAATAATTAAAAAAAAACTATGTAACTTAGAGCTATATATGTATATGTATGTATGTATGTATCTATGTATCTATCTATCTATCACCTCCAGCTTGGATTTGAAAGTAGATTCTCAAACTATTGGTATCTCTTCAATTCTAGAAAGTTCTTAGCCTTATCTTTTTGAAAATTGCCCTCCCCTATATTCTTCTTCTGCAGTTTCTCTGAAACATAGATGACTTAGCAATCTGTCCCTGTTGTCTCATAGCTGCTTTTATGTTATCTCTTTATCTGAGTCTATATCCTGAGTGGTTCCCTCAGTTCCAGAGCACCTGGAATGTATCCAGTATGTTGTTCAACCTGTTCACTGCAGTCTTAAGTTTAATGACTAGCTGTTCTGTTGCCAATATTCTATTTGGTTTTCTTTCAAATTCTCATGAATCCTTTAAAAATAATGTTCTGTTCTTTCACTAGGGCTTCAATTTTTTTTTAATCCTTGAAGATTTTGAACACATTTATTTTATAGTTTCAGTCAGATAATTATCTTTAGTTCTTGAGGTGCTAATTTTCCCACTTGCTGGTATCAGCTGATTCTCCCTTTGTGGTACTTTGTGTTCTTGTGCAGGTCGTCTTATGAAGAAAAATATATTGGGTTTATCATCATGGGTGTTGGGGGTGTGGTGAGGTGAGGACTTCTTTACAAGTCCTGTATGCCCTGCATCATAGGAATAACCTTGCTGGACAGTTAAACATGTGAGTCTCCTATGCTTATTTGTGTGTTTGTTTCCCAGCTGGGGGTTCCCATGCCATATGTCATGGATCTATACCTGATCATCATGATGTATGTGGTGGATTTTGATGCCTTTGTGTGTAACTGCTTCTCCCTCCTATACCTCCAGGTAGACTGTAGTCATATACTGCAACTTTAGGCAAACAGAGGAGGTTTTCCTCCTTCTACAGAAAGGAAAATATTTAAAGGTTCCCACATTTCTGTTGAGGGCTCAAGTGCAGCCTCTAGCCTCTCATTATCCAAAAAGTCACCATGGTTTCAGGTCCATCCAGACTTTGTGGCCCTCTTTGCTTCTGGGCACCTGCATATTGCCTCCCTTGCAAGCTCTGATATGGATGGATTTATTGATTTTGTTCTTTTTATGTTTTGTTTTTCCATTCTTTTGTTTTTTAACAGGAAGATACCCTTCTGTGTTTGGTGCTCTGGGTTGCCCTGGCATCAGAGAAAATGGCTCTGGCCTGCCTGGCTTAATCCGTGAGA
The DNA here is from genome assembly GCA_004024625.1 of Mellivora capensis. Classification (NCBI taxonomy): domain Eukaryota; kingdom Metazoa; phylum Chordata; class Mammalia; order Carnivora; family Mustelidae; genus Mellivora; species Mellivora capensis. Next base: position 142,409 of record PISX010001187.1, read on the forward strand.
AGTGCCCACTCAAAACATTGAGCGCAGACTAATTTGACGTTTTGATTATAAACATGGGACTTCTTGATAAAGTGACAACAAAATTACACCACCCATTTTATGTGTCTTGAATTCCTGTGTGTGTGTGTGTATGTGTGTGTGTGTAAAAGCCCTAGGCATTTAATCATTTAAAATACAAAGAGCAATTTCTCATGAAGATGCTTCCTTACCTCAAGAAGAAACTAGAATATGTTCGTTTCTACAAATCAGCTCCAGATTGTGTCAAAATCTAAAAGATTAAATGAAGGCAGTTTGTTTTTCTTCTAGTACTGCAAACCAATGATTGTGTTTTTAGCAATAAATAGTCACATCACTGTTGGGCTAATGTTTTCAGAGTGCCCAAGAGGCACATCAGTTATAAAAACCTTATAAAAATTGTGGCCAACACCATTTCTTACTGACATGGTGATATGCAGGCATGTCAATAGTTCTAATTTATAGACAAATATTTTGGGTTCCAGAAATGTTCTGTTTGTAACAATAACAACAGAACAGTTTGTTCTTACAGACTTTTTTCTTCTCTCTTTAAAAAACAAATGTCCTGGGATGCCTGGGTGGCTCAGTAGGTTCAGCAGCTGCCTTCAGCTCAGGTTATGATCCCAGCATCCTGGGATCAAGTCCCACATCGGGCTCCTTGCTCGGCAGGGAGCCTGCTTCTCCCTCTGCCTCTGCCTGCCACTCTGCCTATGCGCACTCTCTCTGACAAATAAATAAACAAAATCTTTAAAAAAACAAACAACAACAACAACAAAAAACAAATGTCCTATGGCCTGAAATAGCCACATTTCCCTGTGGTAGAACAGGCATGAAGGTCAATACTTGGGACCCGGGAAGTGGAAGTGGATATAAAAATAGAAAGTTGTGGCCCTTTCTTTATAGCTGACAGCACAGTGGAGCCAGGACTGAGTACAAGTGAGGTGTTTTCCTCATGCACAAGATTTAGGGGTACTCCAAGAAACTCAGTAATTAAGGTAAGTGATATTTCAATGCACTATTTTTTTAAATTTAAACTTTATTTTTTCACTGTTCCAAGATTCATTGTTTATGCACCACATCCAGTGCTCCATGCAGTATGTGCCCTCCTTAATATCCACCACCAGGCTCACCCAACACCCCACTCCTCTCCCTCCAAAACTTTCAGTTTGTTTCTCAGAGTCCACAGTCTTTCATGGTTTGACTCTCTCTCCGATTTCCCCCAACTCACTTCACCTCTCCTTCACCCAATGTCCTCCATGTTATTCCTTAGGCTCCACAAGTAAGTGAAACCATATGATAACTGACTCTCTCTGTTTGACTTGTTTCACTCAGCATAATCTCCTCCAGTCCCATCCATGTTGATACAAAAGTTGGGTATTCATCCTTTCTGATGGAGGCGTAGTACTCCATTGTATACATGGACCATATCTTCTTTATCCATTCGTCTATTGAACGGCATCTTGGCTCTTTCCACAGTTTGGCAACTGTGGCCATTGCTTTAAAGCACTGTTTAAAAAAAATCAATTGGCAAACTGTGAGCCCTGGGCTCTCGCCTGCTGTGGTGAATAAGGCTTCATTGGAATCAGGGCCAGGAACAGGGTAAGGCAAGTGAGACAGAGTTGTGTAAGTGCATGGTCACGTACTGTTCTTATTTAAAATTGTGATACTTTGTTCATCATGGGAGTTTTGCATTAATTTTTATTTAAGATATTGCCTTAAATATTATTTATCTTTATTGTTCCCTTAAATTTTGTAACCACGGGGAGCGCCTCACTTTTGTCCCTGGGGTCTGGCCCAGGGAAGCTATCACAGAGAATTGACAATGTCTGACCTGTTATATTTGCATGGCTAGTAATGCAGACATCAAATCAGCGCTCTGGCAGGTGTGACCTTCTTCCAGATATTTCACCTCTGGTGTTCTCTGCAAAGTGGTGGCCAGAGCAGTCTTATTTTCTCGGATTGTATTGAGGATTAATGTAGGTGGCGCAGCATAGTACTCGACACATGGGATCAGTGAGTATAAAAACTTAGGAGCACCAATGATAGAAATGAAAGACAAGTTTAGTAAGCTCTAAACAAAAGCGGATCATTTAGGGCCTAGGTTGTCTTTCTAAGGATTTTTTAAAAATATTTTATGTATTTAGGGAGAGCATGCGCGGAGGTGGAGGGACAGAGGGAGAGCGAGAGAGAGAGAATCCCAAGGAGACCCCACGCTAAACACAGAGCCCAACGTGGGGGTTGGTCCCACGACCATGAGATCATGAACTGAGCTGAAATCATGAAGCAGGTGCTTAACTGACTGAGCCACCCAGGAGCCCCAGGATTCTTTTTCTAATTGTGGTAAAACATACATAGTATAAAGTATACCATTTTTGTCATTTTTAAGTGAACGGTTCCATAGCATTACATGCATTCACACTGTTCTGCAATTATCTCCAGAATTTCTGGAGGTTTTGAACTCTATCCTTTTAAGATTGAAGGGACCATGGAAGGCTTTGGAGCAGGAAACTGGCCTAAAGAAGCATGTGGGGAAAATAAATTTGGAAGGAGAATCTAGAATTATACAGCTTAAGAAAGAAGAGGGGGAAGGATGATTAGGAGGGTCCATCAGTGGTCCAGATGTGAAGTGGCAATGGAACTGACCAAGGAGGTGACAGCAGTAGCAAAGAGAAAGGACAGAGAAAGAGGGTGGGAAAGATCCTTAGACAATGATAGAAAAATGGAAGGAAACCAACTGCTGGAAGTGAGATTTTGAAAAGTGATTCGATTCATTAAAAAGCTGCTTTAACCATGGAGACAGTGGAGCTGTGGCTCAGACAGATGCTTCTCTCTCAAGGCAGCATGTTGTAACAAGCAGCACCACGTCTTCAATTTTCAGGAATTTTTTTAAAAACGTATTTATTTATTTTAGAGAGAGAGTGACAGAGAGCCAGGGGAGGGGCAGAGAGACGGAAGGAGAATCTCAAGCAGACTCCACATGGAGCACAGAGCCCAACCCAAGTCTTGATCCCACGACCCTGAGGTCATGACCTGAACTCAAATCAAGAGTCAGATGCTTAACCGACCAAGACACCCAGATGCCCCCAATTTTGGGAAATTTTATGAGCTAGCTGTTAAGCCTAACCAAAATTAATTAAGAAACTTACAAGTAAATAAATTACATTAAAAAACAAAGGTTAAAAGACTCGACAGCCATCATTTCCTAATTGTGTTATTCCATTTTCATATTATCTCTGTTTCTGAGGTCATCACATCAGTTGTACAGTGCAGTGCTCTGTGACGGCATGCCACTGAGCGTCCCTTCCCAGCACCACATTCACTGACACTCTGTGGGTAGCTAGAAAGCAGTCGTGGTGGGGATATTTATACCAGAAAACTGGTAAAGGCTATGCAGTGGGGTGGGATTTACTGTTATGCTGATTGTTTAGGCCTAGGAAGGTGATGGGATAATGTTAGCAATGCAATTGTTGCTTAAAAGTATGTCGTGTCAGCAGCCAGTACATATTAGTACATAGAAGTACATATTAAATCAAGGTGAATGGCTCTGAAGAAAGAGGTTTTGTAAAAATCAACAAAATCATTTTATGCTAATCAATTGGAATTTAATGTAAAGAATACTGTAAATTTTATAATTTGTAAATTATGTGCTACATAACCTTTGTATCAGTAAAATTTATAATTTAAAAAAATTTATATACACAAATATTTTGGGGCAATCAGTTGAACGCTCACCAGCATACCTCTGACTATAATCTTCTATGAGAAAGAGGTCTGTTTTATAAACATGTAGGTATTACTGTATCAGCCTTATACCTGCCTTTCTGAAAGAAAAATGACTTAATTTTCCAGTTGAAACAGAAAACTGGGCACATTCTCTACTTCATAAACAGTGAAAAGAAAGTTTCTTCAGGCAGACAACAGCAGTGCTAACCTCTTACTTCTTTACTCTTAACCACCAGCAGTAGTTAGTACTGTTTAAGCACGACTGTATCCTAAGTACCGTGCAACGTGCTGTATTCACATTCCATCCCTGACTCAGCCTGGTGAGGTAGGTCGCAGTGTCACCCATTTTATAGATGGAAAGAGCAAGGTAGCCTTACTCTAAAGGTTGTACAATGAGGAGGAGGTGAGGGAGAGATCTGAATGTAGACCTCTTGATTCTGATACCTTCTCTAGATTTCCTTTAAAAATGTATCTGTAGAAAAGTTTCTACTTCAAAAAGGTATATTTTTGGTAACCGTTACTGATCACCAGTTATGTCCCTGGTTCCCCGTGGGACATGGGACAAGTCCAATGAGAGGTCTGTGAAGTGGCCCCTGACTCTCAGGAGGACATTACGCTTATAAGCTCGACTGTGCTCGAGGCTGTCCCCATCACCTTTGCCAGTTTTATGGTAAGAGGAGCCACTTCCCACACAAACCGTACCTTTGTCACAGCTGACGTCATGTGGCCTTCATTTGCTCCAGTGTTAGTTCAGTCATTTCTTGTGGCCTTGATGCTCCTCTCTTAAATCTCCCTCCAACGGTTCACTTGCTGCTCCTCCCACATGGTGTCTTGTAAGGCAGTAGGATGATGATGTGGAAATCAAGCAGCAGGTCTTTCCAGCCAGGGGCCCTTTCAGGCTGTACACTTATCTTTAGTCACAAAGCCTCTAAGACTCTCCTATCAAAATTTTGTGCTGCTGTGCGAGCTCTCGGATGCTCCCTTTGAATTGTGTCCAAAATGAGAGATTTCAAGGGCCGTTGAACAGTGTTGTTTCTCAAGTGGACTGGTACAAGAACATCGGACATCAGAGTCTTGGACCCTGTCTTGGACATTAGAGGAAATTTTCAGCACTGAATGGTCTTAAAAATTTCCCTTCGCCCACATTCCAAAGTAAGCCTGTGTTCATCAACACCTCAGACCCAATTGGCAGGAACAGAGGGATAGTTTGAGGATTCTGGTTCTCTCCCCCTTTATTTCCTTTTTCTCTCTATGTCCACTTACCAAAATATTTGCTTTGCCTTCTGCTTTCAAACTAGGCCAGTAATTAAGAGAGGAGTCAGAAATAATGTTGATACGCATCTGTGTTACAAACAGAAACTCCAATAAGGGCAGAAATGAGGTCAGCTAAAGATAGAACAAAGATCTTCTGTTCACCAATGATTGAAAAATACAGATCCTAAACATTAAAAACAATATAAATAAACCAAATATAAACAAACATACATGTTGATATTTATATAACAGTTGAAGCACATTCAGATATAATGGTATTTATCCTTTTTTACTTAAGAGAAAAAGAGAGGAAGGGACATTTGCAAACAGGAGAACCCACTGCCTGAGTGTCCACGCGGGTGTGCCCTGTGTTTGGATCATACAAATATAGAGCTCGTTCTAGTTCTTGAGTGCTCTACAGCCTACGTTTCCCAACGTGGAAAATACATTGTTTTGTTCAAGCCCTAGCCATGTCACCAGTAATCCTTGTTTTCCTATTCACCAACTGTCTTCTCCGTTCCAACCAAGAGTGGGATCTCTTTCCCTCTCCTCATCAACACCAGGAAGAGGGAGTGAGAGAGATGACTGGTTTACATTCTAACAAGTGAAAGCTGAGGGAACTTAAGCTATTTGCTCACTCTTACAGGGCTGGTAGGAGGCAGGCGAGGATTAGAGCTTTGGTCTTCTAATTCTGGAGTGGGACACTTAGCCTCTGGGCTAGGGCTGGGGAAAGCTTTGAAGCTCTGGCTTCAAAGCCCAACTCTGCTACTTCCCATCTTAATATAGTTTGGTAGTGGTGGTGGGGATTTGCTTTCCTTCCTGAGCCTCAGTTTCCCCTACTGCCAATAGAACCAACCTTGCAGGGTATTGTGACAATGGAAGAGAATGTCAGTGAGGAGCTTAAAACGGGACCTAGCAGGTGGATGGCAGGGATCAGCAATTGATTTGTGGGACCAATTCTGCTGAGAAATAAAGTGCTCAGTCTTTAAACTTGAGCTGTGAGTGGGAAGAGAATTATTATAAAAACTCACCTTATCTGACATTTTTTCATTTATTATCTATTCACTCATTCACCCATTCCACAAGTATTAAGCATCTACTCTGATGTGAGGAGTTTTCTAAAGTTCTTTATGTATTTTCTTTAATGTAACCTAAAAACCACACTACATAGCAGATGGAGTTTCTGGGGCATCTTTTTGGCATTTGCCAGTCTAACCATTCATACCACCTGTTGCATTGCAGGCACTGGGCTAGGCTCGAAGATGGGCTGAGCACATTTCCCACCATGGTAGGATAAGGGCCTTCTGGGGTAGCCTGATCATCCGCATGCGTTATTTCAAGGGTGTGAAGAGAGTGCTCTGACTGCAGAGGGGAGGAAGGGAATCAGGGTATGAAAGATTTCACCTCCCAGATAACATGTGAGGGCACTGGGGCAGATGGAAGCAGGCATGGCAGGCCTGGGGAGCAGGTGAGAAACCCAGCATGGTTGGAACATTAGATGCAAGGCAGCTTGGGGGTGGAATGTCCATTTACCCTTTGGAATATAGTCTTACTGTTGGCATGGCAACTGCTGCAAAATAAATTCAAGGTGGTGCTTCAAATTGTGCCTCCGAGACTGTCCAGGAGTCATTAAATTGCTTGTTTGTTATGTATAAGGATTTGCCTAACCTCCAACCTGCAACTGTAGCTTGGCAATCTCTTGTTTATTGTGCTGATATTGTTTCTTGAGTCATTATTCTCCTTAAACCTTTTTTTTTTTTTTTTTTTTTAGTTTTTGCTTTTGCCTTTTATTTTGCCCATCTAGAAAATATGCCCAGGCATTGTGTTGATATTCCCAGGCCCCCTTGTGATACCCTCTCTTCCTCTGATGGAAATGCTGCCAGGGTGGTATTTGCTATCTCATTTCTCTCCCCTGGATCCCTGCACTGAGCTATGGTAGGTGTCACGGTGCGCGCTCAGCCCATCATGCCCCCTCCCCCTGGTGCATTTGTGGAAGGGCCCAGAATTCAGGCTTCTCAGAGCTGCGCAGAAGTTGTTCTTTCTAGGTTGAGGAATGAGACAGTTGGTGCTGACACCACGAACGTATCATGGATACAAAGCTGCCCTGCAAACTGACACCACAGGCTTGCTGCCCTTGACTGATTCTAAAAGCAGAATTAGAAAGAATGCATGAAAAACAAATAAATGACTCAGGATGCCTTTTCCCACTCAGGCTTCTAAAGCCAACAATAATCTTTGGCTTCTTAGATCAGAGGTAGATTTGCCAAAACAAAATAAATGTCTAAATCTCTTCCTCTTCCTGCTCTGTGTGTGTGTGTGTGTGTGTGTGTGTGTGCGTGTGCGTGTGCGTGAAAGAGACTGACAGACACAGACCACCAGCCACAAGGGGTTGGGGAGAGTGGGGTTAGAAGGGGCCAATGTGGCTTCAGTTTATTCGGGAGAGTTGGTCTGTCCACCTTTCCAGGAGAAACTGAATGTAAAATCCTTAGGCATGAAACGAACATCCCACATCTGGACTCCTTGGGGATTCAATTCATACTCTTCTCTGCTTCTTTTCTCACTGTCTCTTTTGAACTTGAGGGGAAAGCATTTCCCATGCTGCTCATTTCTCTCACTCTCAGATAATAAAGAGAAAGAACTAAGGGGCTTAAATATCAAGATTTGTAGAATTTGGCAAACTGGCCCCACAAGGTTTGCAGTTTGAGTGATGGGTCAGCATCAGGCTTGGTGACAATGGTAGGAAAGGGATCATACAGCAGACGCTCCTGCAGCCCTTCCTCTGTTCCAGGCACTGTTCTGAGAGCTGTACATAGATTAATTCATCCATCCTCCCAATGACCTTACAAGGTAATAACGGTATTAATGTGATTATATCCATTTTGCAGATGAGGGACTGATAGTAGAGAGATAGATCACGTGACCTGGTCCTCACAGCTAATAAACATGAGAACGAGGACTTGAATCCCAGTAGTTCTCAACTGGGCAATTTTGCACACACCCCCATGGGACCTTTGGCCATTTCTGAAAACATTTTTAGTTGTCACAACTTGGGGGGTGGGCTCTGCTACTGGCATCTTAGTGGATAGAGCTGAGGGATGCTGGTAAACACTCTCACCCTAACAATGAAAAATTATCAACCCCAGTATCCTGAGTGCTAAGAACCCCTGTCCTGGACTTATCACTTCTCACAGTTCTGGTGCTGAGCAGGATGATGGAGGCTGAGAATTGGATATTCAACTGGAGATCAGATATTTAGCTGTGAACGTAGTCTCCTCCACTGGCTGGCTGAGCCGCTCCACTTCTGTTCTCTAGTGCAAGGAGCAAGGTTCTCCTGAATGGCCTTTTGCATCACTTCTGGCTGAATTTGGCAGGGGGAGCTCTTTGAGTTTGCCTAAGCCAGCCATCACAAGGGACATGGGTTTGGTATCTCAAGACCACATGGGAGGGAATGAGAAGAAAGAGCTCACAACAAAGTTATTTTTCACTTTCCTTGCTTTCCCCTTTCCCGCCCCCACCCCATCCTCCATATGAGAAGTTTCCTAAGTGGGATCATTGGGAAATAAAGTCTGTGACTTTGCAGGAAACATCTGCAGGAGAGCGGGGACCTGTGGAATCCTTTGCTGGGGGATTTTAAAAAAATTATCAAGAGGAAGTTTGTTTTAGCATTCAAGGAATCCATATTCTCTGTAAGTTCCCCAAGATTTGCTTCTCTTGACCCAAAAGAGTTAGTTTTTAGATTACCTCCAGGGATTTGATCTAAATCCACCATGTACTTTGGAAAAGTATGGTCCTTGACCAGTAGCTTCAGCGTTACCTGGGGTCTTCCTAGGAAAGTAGTATCTCAGCCCTGCCCAGGTCTACAGAATCAGAATCTGTATTTTTAACAAGGCCCCGGGTTACTTATATATACTGGTCTATGATGTTTTGATTTTTACTTTGAAAATTAATCTAAGAACAAATCTAAGTACAAATAAATGGCAGCTCTCCTCACTAAACCTCGGATTCCAAAGTTTTACAGTGTGCAAGTTCTGTCAGATGGGCTCTGGGGCCCGATTGCTGGTTACAAACACTGATGTCTCAGATTTACGTAATCAAATAGTTTCCGAACAATCCTACTGAATCACGGTAGAAATGTTTGAGCTATCCCATTGGTGATACTTTATACACTTTCAGTTGATCACCAGGCTCTTTGCAGGACCCTCCTCCCACCAAGAAGGAATATTTCTTATTTATAGTCATTCTTCTGTGGCTGGTTGTCGGCTATTTGATCTGACTTCTTCTGTCACTTGGCAGTTACTTAGTTCAATTGCGATGTCTTATATGGGATGTGACTTAATCTACTTCTCAATTCTTTGCCACCCACTCCCTAATTTTTAGGTTGAGGTCCCATTCTAAAAACCTTATCCGAGGGTTTCTAAACCCTTGCATCCATCCATCTGAACGCGGGCGTGTTTCAAGATCACCGTAGTGCTAGACTTTCTCCCTTCCCTCTTCATTGAGCCGAAAGACTGTAGACTATGCCTTTACCAGTCAAACAGATGACATGGTCTCGCAGATCTTCAACAAGATGGCTGCTACCCTGGTGAAATGATGGGGTCGCCGAAGAGGTGCAAGTGTGCAGTGAAGACAGGGGTCACAAAAGCAAGTGTCTGCATGAGCCGGAAGAGAAGGGGGGAGGGCCTATTTTCACAGGGTCTAGGGAGACATGATAACCTGTGCAAGTGTGTTGAGGGGAGGGCGTGCAGGACTTGCACAGTTCCAGCTGGTGGTTCCCAGGAAAGGGGACAGCAGGGCCTTCATGTGATCTGAATTTTCTTTGTAATCGAGGGAAGGCACAAATCTGAGAAGACATTTTAATTTTTTTTTGAATGTTGGTTATAATTCAGTTTCCTTTTGTTTCCCACAAACACAGGGAGAACAGAAAGAAACACATCTTATAGTCTCGAATGTGTCCGTCTGGTGGAGATAACTCTACTTATACGTCTTTAATGGACCTCTTCCACAGGCCTAGTGCCTTGCATCGCTTGAAGTTCCATTTTGGATCACTCACATTGGAATCATACAATATCACCATATGCCCCCCCCCCCTTATTTTTTAAAGATTTTATTTATTTATTTGACAGAGAGAGCTCACAAATAGGCAGAGAGGCAGGCAGAGAGGGCGGGGGAGGCAGGCTCCCCACTGAGCAAAGAGCCTGATGTGGGGCTCGATCCCAGGACCCTGAGATCATGACCCGATCTGAAGGCAGAGGCTTTAACCCACTGAGCCACCGAGGCGCCCCACCATATGCCCTTTTTGGTCCCTGCCCAGGACAGCCAAATCACAGTTTCTGTGGAATGTTTCTTTTAGCATGTTCCCTGGGAATTTCTGAAGACACAGAATTGTGATCCTTATTAAGTCTTATTACAAAATACAGAGATGTGAAAAAGTAGGTCTCCATCCCAGTACCCTAGAATCTACTAGAGAAAATAAGATTATCACACATTAAACAATAATTTAAAAACTGGAATGATGCGGGAGTAGGGAGGACCTCAGGCTTATAGATTACTCCGATCGATTGCCTTAAGCACTAGGCAATGGCCAGTTCCCCCGGAGTTTTGAAGGCAGCCAACTCTTTAACTGGGAAGCAGCCTATGGGGACCAGTTGTGTACTGATTGAATTTTCTAAGCACAGGCATAGAGATGGGGGTTGAAAAGTCAGGTGCCTCAGGGGCCAGTTAGGTGATGTGAAGGAGTGAAGCAGGCCAGCGTGAGAGGAAATGGGGAAAGGAGTAGACTGTGGTGAACTGGAATGTGCATGGCCCCACTAGAGGGGGCAGTTATCTCTGAAAAAAACAAAATAGTACCTACAGACCAAGAAAAGGCATGTTAAAACAACATAATTTGCAGCTACTTAGACTTGAATTTAATTAGGGATTCAGAAGTAGAGACCTCGGTCTGCTCCTCTCACATTCTGCTAGTTGCACAGGTCACTTCTACCTTGTGCATTCTGAGGTTTTTCGGATGTCGAGTGGTGGAGATGGCCTAGATGCAGATAAGCTCCAACACTCTTGTTCTTTCTTTCTTGAGAATCAGGGCAGTTGGGTTAGTTAGTGGTTTTTAAACTGAGCTTTGGCCCATGAAAAGAGCACCAATAATAAGAATAACGATCAAAATGTACAGGGTGGCTATCGTGTGCAAAACTGGGTGGCTTTCCTTCTAGGAAAGGTGAAGAGCAGGAGACAGACAGGCAAGAGCACTCACGCTATGTACAGAGACAAAGACAAGGTGGAAAGATAGAGTTGAGTTTCTCTTTGGCTACTGCTCACTCAGGGCAAATCAATTTTTTTAAATGATTATTTCGTGTCACAGTAAAAAGGCAAAATCCATTCATTCATTTAACCCATGTTTATTGAGTACCTATTATGTGCTAGTGATAGGTTAAGTGTTAACTTGTCCAGAATAGTTCCTCCCGAGTGGCCTATCAGAAAAAGACTTGGCCTCCTTCTCTACTCTGCAGAAGCTGAGTACACAGCCTAGTACTGCAAAAGTCAATCCTGGTGAGTTCCAAGTCTGGAACCCCAACCCCCACTGTTACCACCACCCCATTATACTAGATAAGAGGCCAGTTCTTACCCCTTCAAAAACTCTGGAGTGATGAATTCTGTTTCAAGCTTTTCTCATTATAGAGCTGCAACTGGGAAGTTTGGGGCTCAGCCTCCAGATCATGGCTCCATAGCCATGAACACTAAGTGAGCACTAAGCCAGACCTGATGTTCTGCCATGCTACAATGCTACTGTAGGCTTGCTTCTCCTCATGCTGGGAGAGGAGCTGATGCTTCCCTAACTAGGAAGTTTAAAAGACCACACAGCTGGAAGGTCAGTGTTCTACTGGGTCTGATCTCTAACATTGCTGTAACTCTGTGTGCTGCTCCGGAATGCAATGGGCAGTGAAGACCTGCGCACCTGCTTCTGCTCCTCTCTCCGGGACTTTTCTCCGGTGATGCTGCTTGGCCACCTGCCCTTGTCTGCATGACTGTCAGTGCCTGGGAATGCAACCAATCCCAGTGGCAGGGAGAACAAGTCAGTCAAAGTCTCTGCCCCCATGGAGCTTCCCTTCTAATGGAGGAGATGGCAAATACACATGTGAGCAAATGACGGAGGGTGAGGCAGAAAACTAGAGAGACAAATTGCAAAACGACCAGTCTTGGGATAGGAGTGAGGGGTGCTACAGGAGCAGGGGATATCAGGGACAGGCCACCAAGGAGGTGGAAGCTTCCAGACAGCCTCACTTTCTTAGCTCATAATTTAATATAGCTTCAGTAAATAGCAATAAATTTATTATTTTTTAATTTATCATAAAGCTAAATGTGTTTATTTTTGTCAAATCTTATGTCCACCCTTCATTTGAGGCTTTAAAATATGCTCTATTTTATATCATTTAATGATAAATTTTATCATTTTAATATCCTTAATACACAAAATAAAATTTTTACAATAAGGGGGAGAGAACTTTTAATGAGACTATGACACTGAAACCACCTAGAACCACCGCTACAGCCAAACATCCTGCCAGCTCTGTCTCATTATTGAGCACCAGCTGCATGTGAGGCACTCATTTAAATGCTTGTGTATGTTCACTTTTTTTATTTTTTTGATGTGTTCAATTTTAAATCTTCAAACTAACCCTGGAAGAAGTGAAGTATGATCTTCTCTGTTTGATAGAGGAAATAATTGAGGCACACTGAGGTGTGGAAACTTGGAGAAGATTATACTGTTAGTAAGTGTTAGAGCCTGGATTTGAACCCTGGTATGCAATCCCAGAGCTTGTGCTCTGATCATCCCTTCCTCCTCACTCCCAACTCAACTAATAACACTTGGGAGGACAGTAGCCCAAAGTTCTGGCAATCATTTGCATGTGTAGATCCTCTCCTTCCTCCATCCCCAGCACTGGGTTTGGAAACCATTCCATAACTATTACCCTAGACCCAAGGAGAAGGGTCCCACAGACAGGTAGACCTTCTTGGACATTCCCTAGAGAAGTGAAAAACGCTTTGCCGGCGAGCTCACAGTGCATATTTGCTGCTCTCTGGATGTGTCCCAGTTGGGCCAACTTCTGTTCTCGGCTGTTTGAATATATTCTGGCAGCTCAGAGGTGTAATTTCTCCAAATGCCACATTCCTGCTGGGCCCACGGGATGAATTGTGCAATTTCAGGTGAGCGCATCTTTAAACCTTACCAAGGCTTGTAGTTTCTTCCCTCCTGCTTTCACTGCAGGCCCCATTTGGAAGATGGAGGGCCTGACAGCATATGCCAGGCCCTGGGATGCAGAAGGTGAGGTGCTGGGATGGAGATGGAGAGGAGGGCAGGAAGGCAGGTATGGAGCAGTGAGGGCTGCCCAGGCCAATGCCAGGTCCCCACTTTGAGAACTGGGATCGTCTTTAATTTTCCAGTTTTCATTTGTTGTAAAAAATATTTTGAATGTCAGCTATGAGCCGATACTACTAGGTCTGGAAGAATAACTATTAAGATAAGTCTCCCTTATTGTGAGCAGGTGTAATGGGAGGAGGGCCGTGACTCAGTCAAGAAGGCTGGAGACATCTTATTGGGGCAAGTGGGATTAAACAGTGATATGAAGGTAGAAAGAGATCTTCCCTTCATCCTTAGCATTTTGGTTCTCTTTACACATCAGGTATTGTGTCAAGTGCTTTCTTGTATTACTTCCGTTAATCCTGCCAACTCCCTGTGAGGTAGGTTTGTTGGTTGTTTTTTTTTGTTTGTTTGTTTTTTGTTTTGTTTATAGCACCCATTTACAGATAAGAAATATAAGACACAAGAGAAGGTGAATGACTTGCCCAGTGTCTTTCAACTGTAAGTTGTGGGAGCATTTTTTCTCTCTTCTATGAGGCTATATAGCTTTGAAGGCAGGTGGCAAATTCTCATTCTCACAGAGAATCCTGAGGAAGCACAACCAATCCTTCTCATGCAAGCAAAGGCAGCAGGCAGTCTGCCTGGACCCAGCAGTGCCACACCTATAGGGCACGGAGTCCTGTCCCAAGGGATTGGTCAGCTGTCGGCCAACGGCCCAGTCACACACCGCACAGTTTTCTTTATCCTCTGCTCAAAGCTTCACCTACACTCATAGGAACTCTTCCCAGAAGCCCATGAAACAGAGCAGGGTGAGGGACTGAAGCTAGGGGCTCTGGAATCATGTCAAATCCGAACTGGGGCACTCAGAAGTTTCATAGACTGATTTTTCATTTTCTTCCTTTTTTATTTATTTATTTTTTAAATTTTATTTATTATCTTGACAGACAGAGATCAGAAGCAGGCAGAGAGGCAGGCAGAGAGAGAGAGGGAGGAAGCAGGCTTCCTGCTGAGGAGAGAGCCCAATGTGGGGCTCGATCCCAGGACCCTGAGATCATGACCCGAGCCGAAGGCAGAGGCTCAACTCACTGAACCACCCAGGTGCCCCTCTTTCTTTTTTAAAAAGACTTTAATTTATTTATTTGACAGAGATCACAAGTAGGCAGAGAAGCAGGCAGAGAGAGAGAGGGAGGAAGCAGGCTCCCTGCTGAGCAGAGAGCCCGATGCGGGGCTCGATCCCAGGACCCTGGGATCATGACCTGAGCCAAAAGCAGAGGCTTTAACCCACTGAGCCACCCAGGTGCCCCCATTTTCTTCATTTCAAAAATGGAACTTCAGCTCATAGGTTCCTGTGAGGATTTAAATAAGGCTATCAGTGTAAAATAGCACAATGGCGCCCGCCACATTGTAGGGACACTAAAACTGGTCATTCCTTCTAACAGTGTCATCATGAGTGTCTTCATCAATAAAGTTGATGAGAATGGGCTTTGAAGTCCCCCCGAGGAAATCACTTCAGGCCTGCGGGGGGGAAAGGGTAAGGAGGGGGGGCACCTCTGCAGTGTTAATAGGCTGTTTTGGCACCAGACTTTTGCACCAGCAGAGCAGAGCTCAGATTAAGCTCCTAAGGCATACATTATACCAGGGGAATGAACCAAAGGTGAGAAATAAACACAGTAAGGGAACAGACATTTCTAGGATTTCCCCGAAAAACAGACTTGTTCATCATCTGTCTCCACCACTGACGGAAAGTCAAACTCTGTGAGAAAAGGAAGTTTGTCTTACGTAGCTCTTTATCCTTTTCAGCTGGAACAGTTTCTGAGTCACTTTCGCTCCTTAATAGATATTTCCTGATTGAGTGAATGAATGACTTCTTCTCTGGCCTGACTCAAGGGTCATTTTGCTAGAGGGTCAGGGTATCTAAATGAGGAACTTCCCAAGATGGCCTCTGCTTCCCACCTGAAAATACCTAAATTACAGGAATGCTTAATAAGTGGTAATTATCCCAGTATACTGCCCCTGCATGTACTGCCTTTGTCCTGATGACATGCCAAGTGCTTAATGTCCCTTCTCTCACAGTACTCTCAATAGCTATGAGGGAAGCATTGTTATCCCCAGATCCCAGAAAGAGGGGAGGGGATATGGTGTGCAGAGGTGAAGCACCCTGCCCGAAGTCATATGGCCAAGAAGCCATGTGATCCTTGATTGGTTTCAGGGTCTATTTGTAGAGCCTGATTTTAAGGCACTACCTTCTCCCACCTCTCCTACCCCCATCTGAGGATCAAAGAAGACCCCAAATAGCCTCACTCTTTTCAGCGCACAAGGATATGTTTCAGGAAAGATAGGCCACGTAATATTGAGTATCCAGAGTCGAATTCTAGTACAAGTGAACTTTCCAGTTCCATAACCTATACGACTCTCCTGCGGTGACCACCTGCTACTCTTGTGGGACCTGGGACACTGCCCGTCTCTACTCCCTGCATCAACTCACACATCAAAATGTGTCTGCTCAGTGGCCTGTTTCTTCCAAGTTTCTCTATGCCCCCTTTCTCCTGAGCAGCTCATTTGAGCCAAGATAGGGAAGTGTATTTTTCAGACCATTCCTCCAAATCTCTAGTGCACCATCATCAGAAAGAAGGGAGCAATAAGGCCCAGAGCTCCCCACTTCCCACCCCTGCTTCAGACTGAGTGAAGAACTGAGTTTTCAACTTATCTCCATCTACTTGTTTGACTTCTGCCCTTAAACAAAGGATTTTATGGAGCAAATGATGGAAAAAGAAGCTTAAAAACTATTGGTTTACTTTCATCCTCAGTGTAGTCATCTAAAAATGTTTTGGAGTGTCTGCTCTATGCTTGGCCATGGTCTCAACATCAGGGAAGTAAAGACAGGCAGAGTCCATGCTCTCATGGCACTTACATTCTGAGGGAGAGATAGGAATTAAACAAATTTATAAGAGAAGTGAGGACAATAACGGCAAATGCTAAATAGTTAAAATCAAGCAATATGTCTGAATGGTGGGTTCTAAAAAGATGTGTCTGAGTCTTAATTCCTGGAACCTGTGAATATTACTTTAGATAGCAGAAGATGGAATTATTTAAGAATTTTGAGAGAAAGAAGTTTTCTTAGATTATGCAAGTGAACTCTAAATGTAGTTACAAGTATCTTTATAGGAGAGAGGCAGAGGGAGTTTGAGACAGAAGAACATGAGGCAGTGGGACCAGACCCAGAGACCAGAATGATGCAGCCACAAGCCAAGGAATGCCTGGACCTGCCTGGTGTGGTTCTGCTGGTGTCCTGACGTCTGATTTCTGACCTCTAGAACTGTGAGGGGATGAGTTTCTGTTGTCGGAAGCTACCCATTTTATGGTCCTTTCTTACGTTAGTGCCAAGGAACTAACACACATGGCTACTTTAGATAGAATGGTTAGGAAAACCTCAGAAGAGGGAACGCATGTGCTGATATATGAATGACACAAAGGATCTTCCTTGTGAAGTTCTGGAAGAGAAACATTTCAGACAGAGGGAACAGCTAATGGGAAGGCCCTAACACAGGGTTCTAGCAGGGAGAATGGTTAGTGTGGACTACAGGGGCCAAGTGGAAGGTGTTTCCGACTTATACTAAAAATAGTGGTTGAGAAGGTAGGGAAAAATAGATGGACTTAGAATCGGTCATGGAATAAAGTCAATGTTAATTGTTTCTGGACTAGATATTGTGGTGAGGGAAAGCAAGAGAAGATTTAGCTTGAGCCACAGGAAAAATACTGGTGTTGTTCACTGAAATGGAGAAAGAACAAGCTGGAAAGAAAATCAAGAGCCCTTCCTTTTCTCATATTAAATTTTAAATGCTTATGGACTCCCAAGTCTGGGATTGAAGGATATATCTGGGTGGGAAATCTAGCTTTGGGAGCCACTGACACATCAGTATCTAAGTTATGGGACTAGGTGAGATCATGCAAGGAGAGTATGTAAATAGAGAGGTAAAGCAAGACCAAAACAGACCCTGAGGTACCAGCGCAGAGAGATCGGGATGAGGAGGAGGAGTCAGTGAGGGAAACTGAGGCAGAATGGCAAACACAGCGAGAGAGAAAGAGTAGCGTGTGGTGTTTCAGAAGCCACGAGAAGGAAGACTTTCTCTAAACAGGGAGGCGTCCACCATATCAAAATAAGTTTTTCTTGCCAAGCACCTTATGTGCATTTTCACCGGGGAGTTAGTGTTCCAGGCCGATAGGTTTCTTCTCAACTGCCATCTCCCTTAATTGGTAGTGGCTCCCCAGAGTTCAGTGATGAGAAGTATTCCAGTGTTCCGCCTGGGCTTGGCAGGAGAATCTGCTATAACTGGTTGGCGATACCCATGTGAGAAGTTGGGCAAGAGTTTTGTCTATTTTATGGCCCTGCCTGATCAAGGAGAAAGAGATGAGTTAGAACAATTTCAAGGGCTTTTGTAAGGCACCAGGAGATGAGCTGTGGGTAGGGCGAACCATCAAATCACATGCCATAAGCCAAGTCCATCCATATGTTAGGACCACCCTGCAGTGGAATCAGGACTAGAAACAGGACAGTCTCTGGACGAAGGACATACAGAGAGACAGAGGCAAGAAGTAGGGGCTATAAGTTAAGCCTGGGAATCAAGGGCTTTGAAATCTGACATCCACATCCAACTCATAAATCTGCCAGTTACTGTGAGGGTGTGGGTAACTAACATACTGAGCCCCATTTCCTCACCTGCTGAATGATATACATGCAATGATGAGGCCATAGCAATAGGTCAGGCCAAGTCTCTTGGGAATCCCTAAAACAATATGTTGGTTTTTTTTTTTTGAGAGACCAGAGTGATACCTTTAATTTAGGCAGCACAGTAGAGCTTTATCCCCCTCCATGGCCATCACACCCTCCTTACAGAAAGTCTTAGGCATAATAGGTTCTCAGTAAAGGATGAAACAGATTTGGATTGCAGTGTCACTGATTTTGTGCTATTGGGACACACTGAGTTATAATCACATTTTGTTAAATAAGAATCCCTTATTAGAGGTATAACAGAATAACAACAAGAAGAATGTCAGTATGTGCCTACAATTTTTTTTTCATGCTCCCAGCTTTTAGGGAGAATACTGTGTAGACACTGCATGGCTGTTGTGCCTTTATTGGACAAATCAGGGAAATGGGTAGAGAGGTCATGGTAAAGAAGCTTAAAGAAGAAGTAGACTTCCCTACAAAGCACATGGAACAATTTGGGGAGGGGGAATTACCTAGAAATCTGGAGGATGGGATTAAAGAGAAGGGGAAAATATGAGTGTAGTCAGTATGGGCTGAACCACTTGAAGACAAAAGAGGTCATTGAACAGCTACCATGAATAGAGATGTTTGGGAAAGAGCTAATTAAGCTCTATGAGAAGAGTTTTGCCATGTTGTGGGACATAAATCCTCCCTGTCATTTTACTGAGTCATTCAATAAAAACTTGCTTCTCAAGACTTTTTGGATTAAAGTGTGTATGTGTGTAATATCTTTGTGCTGAGGCTGGTCTTTTTTTTTTTTTTAAGATTTTATTTATTTATTTGACAGAGATCACAAGTAGGCAGAGAGGCAGGCAGAGAGAGGAGGAAGCAGGCTCCCAGCCGAGCAGAGAGCCCGATGCGGGACTTGATCCCAGGACCCTGGGACCATGACCCGAGCCGAAAGCAGAGGCTTTAACCCACTGAGCCACCCAGGGGCCCCTTGCTGAGGCTGGTCTTAAGGTGGCGGAGTTTTATTTAGGTTCCATAGGTGAAAAGTGTCATCTTGTTCATCATCCAATTTGACCTTCATAGTACCTATATGTGATAAAAACTCATCAGATTTTGGTTTTACATTGTGTCCTATCTGAACAAGGAGAGACCAAGTCTTGCCCTGTGTCCCTGAGCTCATCACTGGCAGGCTGTCAATAAAATACAAGTTTCCTGTCACTTAGACAAGCATGCTTTTCCTTCCCTCCTCCTCTCTCTCTCACCCTCCTCTTCCTCCTCCCTAGTCTCTCCCTGTGTATTACTGTTAGCAGTGAACCACAAGCATAAGACATTCCCTGATAACACCACCAAGCTTTCAGTTGACAGTTTTAGTCTCAAAGAGTCCAAAGCTGAGTCTTCTGAAAAAACCAGAGGGCCTGCCTCTGGTAAAGACCCAGAGGACTTACATTTTCAGTTTTCAGTGGGAAGGCCTGGGTGGTGGTAGATGCATCTAGGCCCTTTGCCTCCTAAAGGCAAAGAATCCAGACCCATGGGGATTGGGCGACTCCCTTGGGCCAAGCAGGGTTTTAATAACCTGGAGATAGGGAGGCTGTCTAACGGAGCCTGCCACCCGGGGTCACCACACCCAGGCCTGAGTAAGTAACGGGTTACTGTCCCCCAGGGCCCACACTCCTGTTTTCTTCTGCCTTCCTTGAGTTGTTTAAAGCCTATTTGTGTGCAGTTTGGCTAAGAAAAGTCCTGTTGCTTTCCAAGCGGATGCTTTGTTGTTTCTGTTACGCAAACATATGAAAAATCAGCATTTCCCACTCTGCATCGAGCCAAAATTGACTGCTGTCGCCATATAATAAAGCAGCATGTTTTGCCCCTCTCTTCTAACTGGAAGACGCAAAGTCTCAACAGACAGAAAGAACGTGTTTATCGATTGAGCTTCATCCCAGAAACCGGACTGCACCACAAGGAGTGAGCAGAGAGCGAGCAAGTGGGCCAAGTTTAAATACTCCGCAAATGCTCCTTAGCGCTATTAAAGAGCAGTGGACTGAAATGCATTAAGATCTCGTGTGAGGGAATAAATGAAGGCAGAGCTTTCACTGGAAAGTGGAAGGGGAAAGAACTCCTCATTTCCTGAGTTGCCTGTCCTCTCTTGCTGATTTGGAAATGCACTGGTTCCCCCAATGCAGTGATAATAAAGCTCTTATGAATGCTGGAACAAGCGTAGTATGCTTGCAGGGGAAAGCAGGAACACTTCAACACAGTCTCAAGAGAAAGAGCAGAGAGATATGGGGCAGCACAGCTGGGCAGAAGCCAAGAAGAGACTTGCCTCTGGCTTTTGTCCTGAGTCTGAATCACCTCTGCTTTTCCTTGCCCTGTCCTGTCCCCTGCTCTCCTGGGTCTACCGGATCCTTGGAGTCAAGTAGGCCTGTGGTTGGCTGGACCTGGTCTCCAGGGCCCTCTCTGCAGCCCCTTGTTCATTTCCCATCCCAGAATGAGTTTTCTCAGACTCTGGAATGTGCTACTAACAAACACACGTAGCTGAGCCTCTGGCAGAAGCCACTGCTTGCTGTCCCCGTCTGGTAACCCATAGAAAGCAGAGGGCGTACCTGCTGCTTGCCTGGATCCTGGCCTTGGGGTCTGCCAGCTCCCCTCACCTGTGGCAGCTACTTTTTTTTTTTTTTCCTTGCTCCTGGCATCATCAAGTTGCCATACTGGCCAACAGATCCCTAGGGTAGCTCCTCCTCCAGCTATAAAACCTGAGCCTTGCTCCTGCCTGGAATGTGAGCAACCTTGATTGACCCAGAACCTAGAGCTACTGCCAAAGGGCTGCTTTCCCCCCTGTGAATCTGTTCTTCATTCCTAAAAACAACAGGGAGAGCCAAAATTCCAAGGGAATTTGGGAGAGGGGTGGGGAGAGGGAGAGAATAAATGGCATGAAGCGGGGAGGGCTTAGAATCTGGTCGATCTAGGTTCCAATCCCAAATATGCTGCTTGCTACCAGCATATTCACTTAGCCTCTCTTAGCTTCATGCCCTCAGCCATAGAAGGGGAATAAAAATGATTCATAATGGGAAGATTAATTGGGATAACACCTAAAGGGCCTTTGAGCAAGGAACTGGACACAGATCACATATTGAAATCTATTTCTTCCACCCCAACACTCACCACCAATTTGTGACCACCAAGCACTTACTGGGTATTCCATAAATATCTGAAGAACAGAAAGATGATTTGAATGAATCAACAAATTTGTAATTTAAAAACATGGAATGTTGTAATGGATTAAGCCTTCAATCAAAATCAGAAGATCTGGTTTTGAGTTCTGACTCTGAGATATAGCTGAAGGAACTACACAAGAAATTTGATTTTGAAAATATTTATTTAAGCTTTATTGTTTTTTCTTAGATTTTTTTCTCATGAATTTTGTATGAAAATACACATAAAATGTATCATTTTAACCATTTTAAAATGTACAGTCGAGTGGCAGTAGCTTCATTTACAATGTTGTAAAGCATGATCACTGTTTCTAAAACATTTTCATCATCCCAAACAAACTCTAATCTGTTAAACAGTAATTTCCCATTTTTCCCTCCCTCCAGCCCTGATAACCTCTATTGTCTCTCTAAATTTACCGATTCTCAACATTTCATATAAATGGAGTCATATAACATCTGTCCTTTTGTGTCTGGCTTATTTCACTAAGTATAATATGTTCAAAGTTCATTGATGTAGCATCTGTCAGAACTGCATTTTTTACGGCTGAATAATATTCCATTTTACGTACATGATACATTTTGTGTATCCATTCATTTATCAGACCCTTGGGTTGTTTTTACCTTTTGGCTATTGTAAATGATGCTACAATGAGCACTGGCATACAACTCTCTGTTTGAGTCTCTGCTTTCAGTTATTTTGGATATATACCCAGTGGTGAAATGCCTGGGTCATGGTAATTCTATGTTGAGCTTTTTGAGGAACTGCCAAATTGTTTTCCATAGTGATTGCACCATTTTACCTTCCCACCAGCAATCCAGCAGTCATGCAGCCAGAGGTAGGGAAGAGGATGTTCCAATTTCTTCACATTCTTGTCAACACTCCTTATTGCCTGTCCTTTTTATTTTAGCCATCCTAGCAGCTGCGAAGTAATATCTCACTGTGGTTTTGGTTTACTTTCCCTAATGGCCTATGATGTTGAGCATCTTCTCCTGTGTTTACTGACCATTTGGAGAAATGTCTCTTCACGTCTTTTTTGCCCATGTTTTAGTTTGGTTGTCTATTTGTTGAGTGGTAAGAGTTCTTTATATATTACGGATGTTAAGCCCATACCAGACATATGACTTGAAAATACTTCTACCATTTGTAGGTTGTCTTTTCATTTTACTTAGCCTTGTCTTTAGTTAAGAGTTATGAACACATGCACATATATGAGGGTAACTCAACATTATGAGAGTGATTCTGCAGTTCAGGGGCCAAAATCAGGCTTATAATTATTTATCTGCAATCTCAAATGTAATGTCTGTCCATTTGGATAAGAAGTTTCTCTGTACAAGAAGTGTATGACCTTATAGAGCTATACTTCTGTACTCTGCTAGCTTTCTGGGAGTGAGAGACAGTTGATTTGTTTTGTTATACTAGGTAGCAACCTAAATCTCTGGTTAGGTCCAGCATCAAGCAGCTCCACAGAACCATAAAATGTCTTCTGAGTCCTGCCAAACATCCTTGGTTCAGCAGTGAAGGAAGGGAGTGATATGATCTAATTGGATGGGTTTCTAACATGGCTGAAATCCAAATAACCAGACAGCAGGGGGATCCTGACCCAGAAGATGGACTGTATTTGGACAGAGCTTGATGTTTAATTGAATACATGTTTCAGAATTCCAAGGGAGCATCTTTTATGACTTTTAAGTCTGTGAGTCAAATATAAAGGAAGAATTCTCCCCTCTTCACTCTGGTAAGAGGCAATGGGCCCAATCTTTAGGAACTTTCAGAGTGAGAACAGTAGGTGTTCCCAAGGCTGGAAGGGAAGGGGAAGGACATGATGAAGCAGTGGCCCTGCCTATCTCCCTCCTCCCCACTCTTCATTCCTTTGTACCTAGTGAAGAAATGGTCAAACCTGAGAAGAAGAGGAGGGAAAAAAGAGACAAGGAATTTTTATTTTTTAAAAAATATTTATTTATTTATTTATTTGACAGAGAGAGGGAGAGAGATGACAAGCAGGCAGAGAGGCAGGCAGAGAGAGAGAGGGAAGCAGGCTCCCCACTGAGCAGAAAGCCCGATGCAGGGCTTGATCCCAGGATCTCGAGACCATGACCTGAGCTGAAGGCAGAGGCTTAACCCACTGAGCCACCCAGGCGCCCGAGACAAGGAATTTTTTTAAAAAATCAACTTGATCAGCTCTAAGATGAGCAGTCCTACTACCACTGTAAAATATACACACTTTAGAGCATGATGTGTTCAGCAGGCAGGTGAAGTATGAAGCCAAGTCTTCAGGGTCCCTGATGAGAGCCCTCATTAGAGGAAGGGGCAGGAGCTTCTGCTTTCACATGCAGCATGAGAAAGACTCCACACCTTTTTATCCAGTCAGGGGTTTGGTAGTGCAAAGGAAACAACAGGTTCTTCTCCCACGGAGCTTCATAGCATTAGTCCAAGGACAAGTAGACACTCCAAAATCCTAGAGGCAAAATCAAGAATTTGTCTACTGAGTGCTAAACAGGAGGTTCATCTTAGCATGGGATCCTGGGATGGTGCTTTGAGATGTCTGCAGTTGGAGGAAGCTTCCTGCCAGAAAAGGCCAGAGGCCACTTGCAATAGACAAGGCTTTTTGGGTATCTGTAGAAACAAAAAAAGAAATTTAAGTGTTGCCCTGGGAGCTCATTTGGTGGTCTAATGGTACACACTCTCCCGCCCAGAAACCACCCCCACCCCCAAAGAAAAAAAGAAGGATGAGATGATAATGGGAAAGAAGTATTTGTTCCTGGTCCCTTGGCTGATGCCACTCTTGTTGCCTAGACATAATGCCAGACTGCATGACAGGCTTTGAGTGCCAGACAGTAGCAGAAGCAGCATGTATATTTTTTATTTTTTTATTCCTCTACTTTGCCAGATGCCCATGAAGGGAACTCTCCCTTAGCCCATGAAGAACCGAGACTAATAGAATATCTCTGGCAAAGGGGTTGGCAGAAATCTCCGCCATCTCAAGTATCAGGCTATGAGGAGGGACCCAGTTCCCTTGTTCCACAAGCAAAGTGTTGGCAAGCCACACAGAGAAAAAAGACATGGTAAAAACATGTACATTTTGGGAGAAAAAAAATTCAGGTTGAGCCATATTGTTTTAATGGTCTCTGGCAAAATCTTTCTCTTCCATGGGTTTCCAATTAGAAGACATTTGTGATGCTGCTTTTCCTACCAGAAAAACAGGAATAATAAGAACTGATCCCTGCACAAAGCAAAACATGCTGAGGTTCAGTGGAAGAACTGGGCACTCTACTCAGGCCAGGTCCTCCTCTGGCATTTCTATCAGGCTCAGAGAGTGGGTGGAGCCTGTAAAGACCTTGGAAGGCCTTCTTTCTTCTGCCATTATGTCAACAGCATGTCTTCCCAGCCCTGGGGAAGGCATTGCTCACTTAGCAAAGTTGGTGTGCCTCTCTAACCCTCTAAAGAGCCCCTGGCCCTTGCAGTTGACATCTAGAATTAGCCATGGGGCAGCCTAGTGCTGTGGGAAGTAACCCAGTTTCTAGGTTTGAATGGCTCTACCATTCATTCATAGTGTGATTTTTGTGAAAGTTATTTAACTGCTCTGTATCTTGATTTCCTGGTGTCAGGGCAGTTTAGCCAAGTAGTTAATAGTGAAGGCTCAGAGCCAGAGTGACTAGGTTTAAGTCCCCCATTTGCTGGCTGTATGATCATGGGCCAAATTGACCAATTTGGGGTGACATTTTTCTCATCTGTACAAAGGAGTTCATAATAGTATCTACCGTATAGGGTGCTTAGAAGCCTCAGAGGAGCTAATTCAGGGAAAGTGCTAAGAATGGCCTTTAGTAGAGACCAGTGAGTCACGCTGGGTGTCTACCGTCCTCTTAGCCCTGCCCTCTTCTCTCGTGACTTTCCCCGAAACACTCTGGCCACTCCTACCTTCCTTCATTCTTGGAACAGACTCAGCTTTTCCTCCCCAAGGACTTTTCCTGGGCTGTTTTCTCTGCCTGTGCTTGTACTCTGACTCTCAAGACTACCTTTTTAAATTTTGCTTTCAGGTCTCAGCTGTCAGGGAGGTGCCTATGAATCCCCTAGACAGGATCAGAAGTCCCCTTGTGCCATAGCTTTCCCTTTATCCTTTTATCACAGTTTTAACATATTAATTTATCATTGGATTGACATGTATTAGATATTAGAATGTAAACTTCTTTACCATGACATTGTTGGCATTTAGTATATTGTACACATTAGGCATTGGATGAGTATATGAAGAGGGAAAAACGCACATTTCCCTTGGGTTGGCCTGCCACCTTCCTGTCTAAGGACGAGAATTACATTATCATGGGACTAAGATAGCATCCACTGATTTTTGCAAAGAATAATATTAACAATGGTGTTGATTTAGTTTTAGGAAATAGTCACTAGTGATACTCTGAGACACAGAATATACAGGTGTTTGTGAACCAGTGGGTGACAAAAGATGGTCTGGGATTTGAGGAGACAGTGGGGTGGAGTTGCTAAGACTATGGGCTCTTTGTTCAGACTGTTGGCCTAGAATCTATGTCAGCATCACCAGCTGTGTGATCTTGGGCAGAATCTGTGCCTTGACTGTATCCTTGCTGATAAAACATTTCCTGGGGTCACTGTAAAGATAAAACAAGATCATGCATATAAATTGCCTGGAATATGGTAAGTCCTATGCTAGTAATTTTTTTTAAAAAATTCAGATACTATTTTCCAGACACTATAACAAATCCTATTGACAAACTTTTTTCTTTTTTCCCTAAGTCCTTGTCTCCTTTAATGTGTCAGGTTTCTGACTACCTAAGTCAGACTACTGACTACCTAAGTCAGAAACCTGACTACCTAAGTGTAATCAACACAGCCATTTAAATTTATATGTGCTTAAGATATCTTAGCTGAGTTAATCCAAAAATTTATGATCCCTTAAGGTATATTTACATTAGCTAGTAGGAAAAAATGTAAAATGCACAGTGTACATTTGAAAGGCAGGCATTGGTGTCTGTAGCCACATGTAATATGCAAATAAAAACAGCTCATCCAAGGTGCATGTGTTGTGCCTTGAGCACATCCTTGAGATACATACATGTGTCTTCATATGGTACTTTTCCCTCTGGAGTTACACAACTAAACCCATTGAAAATCATGATCTGCCTGAACATCTGGCTGAAGACTGGATATTTCAAACTCTGGACCACTATGAAAAAACACTGTTTTCTTTCTGCCAACATCAACAGTTCTTTAGCCTATTATCAGTGGAATCATTCTCCATTGTTCCTTCATCACCATCTCTGGGTAAATTAGGCTGTTCTTTGTAGAAAACAGTCACCTAATAATCTGTGTGCAGCCCAAAGAGGAGGGGCCCCTCTAGCCTCTGTACCCCTGGAAACCCACCAGTATTGTGCTTATTTGTGATTGGAGACCACAGAGTAAGGTGGTGGTATTTTCCCCACCTAATTTCACCTCAGGAACACTTGAGCCAAAAAAGTGTCTGGATGTTGCTGAGGAAGACTAATGGTCATTAGTTTTGTGAGCATTCCATATTGGCCTGCCATTGGTGGTGCTTGAGAGGCAAAGTTTTTGATTAATTACCCGATAGACCACATTTATGTGTGGATTAAATGCTGTGGCATGGGAAGACATTTTGATGGAAAACTTACTCATCTTTTCCAAACTCACTTACTCCAAAAAGAAGTATTGAGTTTCAACTATGTCCCAGGGATCATTCTAGGCTCTGACTATTAAATGATGACCAAGATAAGCCAGATCTCTGCTTTCAAAGGGCTTATAATGTAAGATGGTATGGAATTCATATAATAAATTAACTGAAATAAGTAAGTTAAAAGATAATTTCAACTGTGGCACGTGCCAAGCATTTGAAGAAACTGGATGACACAATGGGGAATCAGAGGCTAGGAGCAACTACAGTGGGTGATAAGACCTATTTCTGGAAGGAACCAGAAATAGGAGGATCTGGGGGAAAGGAGTTCTAATCAGGAGAAAAACAAATTCAGAGTGTATGAAGACAAAAATGAACTTGATCCTGTGGGAAAGACCAGGAGGCTACCCTTGCAGCTGATGTCTAGTAAGTAAGAAAGAGGCAGGCAAGGGCTAGATCACACAGAGCCAAGTAGGCCCTGCTTTGTAGGATTTGAATAGGCACGTGCTTGGCTTGATTAAAATCTTTAACAGGCTACTCCGACTGCTGTAATATCCTGACAAGGGGGCTCATACATGTACCCAGACCCATGTCTTACACTGATCCTCATCTAAAGAATGACATAAAAATGAACTACTTTTCCCTCTTACTTTGAAATAATTATTTGGTACCTCAATATTATCCACTCACTATAAAGACCATGTGCTTAAGCTGGGTTTTCCTGGTTTGCCTGGCTTCCCTGGACCCCCATCCCCAGAGCTGGGGCAAACCCTTAAATTCCACTGGGAATTTATGGAGTTCTGTACAAAATATGAAGTGTAGAAAATTCATATAAACAAGCAAAGACAGACCTGCCTAAATACCTAGATGGTGCTTGTAAATAAACTTCTCAGCCAGTTCACCCCAGCAGTTTTTAATAGAAAGGAATCAAACAAATCAGAATCTTAATAGGACAAATCATAATCTTCCTCTTTCTGGATCCTGGAGAGAACTGAACAGAAAGCAAGTGTATTTAACTCCCAACAACAAGAATAATTTCTTATGAATGAGTGTAGAGGTGACCTCTGGATAATGGATTCAGATGCTTAGTCACCCACAAGTTATAAGGTCTGAGTTTCTATTGGTTCTGCCCGTCTGGTCTACCACTGTGCCCAGCACTTACATGCTCAATAAAGTTCTACTTAGAATGGATGGATGTCCAGTGTACATATCCAATGTACTAAGTACTTTGGCAGGGAATGGCAGCAAGGCCATTTATGCTAAAGTAGTTGGGATGCCAAAAGACCTACCACTTCTGTTCACAGAGCCAGAGGTCCCTGGGAATAGTCAATAAAGAGTCTTAGAAGATATATCAAAGAAAATATCAGGAAGGAGATGTGTTTACAGTCAGACCAAAGGCTGGAATTTAGGTTAATGGCCATGGAGTTTTGAGTCATCACAGGATCCTGGCTATGCCCTGTGAGCAGGTATCAGGAGGAACGTGGAAGAGAAGGATGAGTATGTTGGAAATTGAGAGGTGGGTGCCTACATAAAAGGTAGAGGTTGGAATAAAGTGGAAATCCATGAGTCAGATATCCAAATCTCTGATGGATGGGAGGGAATGGCCAGTACAGGTATACGACAGTGATGTGGTGGGGCTGGAGTGGGTGGATGTTATAATTCAGTGGCCTAAGTCTCAAAGAATCAGAGTTTTTTGAAGCTCCTGTTGATTTGAAGTGTAGTGACTTGTTTGCTGATCTTTCTGTCCGTTAGATTATAAGCTCCTCAAAGGCGGGGACACTGTTGGATCTGTCGTCACATTCTCTGTGCCTGGAATCTGATGGGCATTCAATATGTATTTGCCATGCTGAGAAATTGTCCCTGGTATGCCCACCTGGAAGACGTCATGATTCACCACCTCCTAATCAACCCTAGCAGTGGGTATGCAAATCCAGCACTTCCCTCATTTCAGTCAATTTGTGATTGTTATTATTATTATGATTTTTTACCTCCTATAAAGCAGCATGCCCTGGGAGCAGGGATACTGACCCTGTCATCTCCATAGTCCTGTGCTCAGCCCACTAACAGGTATTTAGTAGATGCTAAGTGCCTTTTGTTAAAAAAAAGACTATAGTGACATCTTACACACTTCTTTTCTTCTAAATTTGAAAGATTTAAGTGGAGTTAATGGTTTTTTTTCCAGGATAAAATACAGTATACCTATATAGGGAAAGTGTAATTAAACAAAAACATCATTTGGTAAGTCACAAGACATATGCAGAGACATGTTGTCGTTTCTTATTGGAGTCATTCTTATTTGCAGTGCAACCTGATGAAGGCATGTACATTTCTTGACTATTAAAAGATAGGGATATCTGAGGGAGCATGTAGGACCAAGAAATGCAATGAATAGATGGTGGTGGCTGTCTTGAGGTGGCATTGACAAGGACAAGCAGGAGTGAGAATGGGACTGAGCTCTCCCCAGTGTTCATTGGGAGTGAACTGAGGAATGTGCTCCCATTGCTATTGAAAGCCAGGGTTCATCTTGAGTAAATAAGGCTTTTCAAAGTGCCACCAGGAGATGAAAGAGCCACTTAGATCAAATCTGACTTGTGTCAGTCTCAATAAGCTCACCTGCTTGCCACAGAAAGGGCACACTCACTCTTTGCTGGAGTCAATGCTGCTATGTAAACATCCAACTAAATATGTCAGGCACCTGGAAGCATGGTAAAGAAATTGTGAAATGCCCAGGGCAAAAGGGCCTCTTGACCCTGGAGCCAGCCTGATTTCACACTAAAATGACACCTTCGCTTGGTAAATCTATCTACTTTTCCTCCCCCTTTATTACTCCTATTACTCCTCCTACTACTCCTATTACTGCTCCCATCCCTGCATAGAGGTGGGACCCAAGGGGAGGAGAGAGTCTGGAAGATGGAACAGGATTTGCTTGGGGATAGGCAACTATTATTTTCAGGTCTCAGAGAATGGACAGAGTTTCACTGGGAAGAAAAGAATATGGAGATCTCTCTGGGCAGAATAATCAGCAGGAACTACCCTCCTGTGCATCCAGTCATCCACTTGTTTTACCATTCACTTAACGTGTATTAACAAATATCTACTGAGTGCACACTATAACCTCCTCCAATTCCTGCCCTCACATACTCTAGACAGGCAAACCTTGTTAAAAAAAAATCAGGAGGCACAATTTCTAAGGGACAACTCTTTTTGCATTGAATACATTCTCAAAAAGCAACCTGTCAATTGATTTTTCATAAATTGGATCACATTTCATGAGGTCCTAGAAAGCTCACTACAGGAGTCTTATGACAAATCTGGTGAAGAAGAAATCCTTACCTAATGTGAAACATCATTAGTCTTACATTTATTGAATGATAAATCTAGATATTGGATCCACTTCTTACTTCTTACCCTAGGTGTGCTGAGACACATGTTTAACCAGATGGTTGGCTATGCGATGTCAACCATCAGCACAGGAAGAACATATTTCTACAAGGAAAACTTTATTTAGAATGAGGTTTTGATGTCATAAATTTTGAAATTTTGATGTCAAACTTTTAAACTTTTAAATTGGTCGGCAACTCTGGTATTAATGTTTTAGAGTAAGTCAGTGAAGGAAACCCGGAAGCCAAAGGCTAAGGGATGTGGCTTGGTCTTAGTGGTGCCACCAACAGCAAGGATATGATCTAGATCACAACTTCTGAATACCAGCTGCAACCAGGACCATATGTGGGGCTGTTAGGACTAAGCATTCAGGTTTGTGGAAATTAACTGCCTTTTCTCATAAGACCGGTGTGTATGTGCTACTAATTATAATTCAGGTGTTGAAAGTTAATACTGAAAAAGATGACTAGCTGGGAAAAGGATCAATTAAAGAATTTTGAGACATCGAGGAGATTTCTAAAATATTTATTTTGGGCTCATATGTCAGACCGTCATATAAATAAAATGTAAATATAGTCCAAAGATAAATGCTCTACTTTGCATATTTTAGGCTCATTATGGCTGATGTATAATGGGATGCAATCAGAATTTCCATACAGGAATATTTAGGAAAGAAACCCTTTTACTATCTTTCTACTTAGGCTAACAGAATATTTTTCTTTTCTTTAATAGTCATAAAATAGTGTTATCACTTGGACAATATCAGCATATGCCATGTTTATTTCAAAATGTTACATTTATGCATCAAAATATTATATTACAGGTTTCCTGCTCAATGGGGATAGGGAGCAATCGAATCTCTCAGTGGGGTATGATGTCTTCAATAATTCAGATACCTCACAATTATATGGTGCTTTACAGTTTATACAAGACTCAGAACCATATTATCTTATTTAGCCCTTCATTTGACCCTTGTGGCTGCTTAGTCATTACCATCATCATTTCATAAACAAATCTGTAGCTCACAGAGGTGAAATAACCCAAATAAGGTGACAAAATAATGAGTGAAGTGCCACCAGGTAAACTATCCTCTTTCTCAATATCTAAATGAGTAGCTCGTTCCTGAAAAGAAATCGTGCTCTCTTTTAAAGGCAGCCACATTCACTAAAGTCTTCAAGCTCCTGTCTGACCTAGAATATCACTTCTTCTGGGTGCTGCTGAGATCTGTTTGTGTCTCAGAAGGCAAACTCTGGTTCATTTAGACACAGAACTCTTCTGCCAAATTAAAAGTCAATTTGAAAGAGCAAAACCACAGAGCTGACAAAACTAAAAATCTGTTGTTACTATGTTCCTTCTCTCAGCATTGAACCTGGCAATGGAGGCCTGGCCTGCATCCCTTCTTGGCCATTAGCTCACTGTTAGTCTCTGTACTTCATTTGTGCTCATTTATTAGTGAAGATTGGAGTCAGCCGTGGATGTCTGTTTTAAATGAGAACAGAGTGAGGTTGGGGTTTCATTTTTATTTGAAGTCCAAGCCCAGTTTATTAAAGATAATTAGGCCTTTGGAATAGTGAAATAACAATCGACATGGGCCTCTTGCCAACTTAGGCAAACACTTTTCCAATCACAAAGAGGCACTAACTATTTGAAAGGAGCAAGATGTCTTCAGCCCCACAGGCTTCCTTCTGTTTCTTGGAGGCATGAAGTTCTTTCCCACTCAGAGCTATTGCACTAGCTTATTCCCTCCGGCTGGGGCATCCCGCTTCTGGAAATTAAAACCAGCTTCATCATGTCAGCTAGATGCAAACTGAAATGTCATTTCAAAGAGACCCTCACTGTCTAAGTACTCTAAAGCAGCCAGCCAGTCATTTTATAAATCATTTTGGGATATAGTAGCATCTATTGCTCATTTTCATTATTTATTCCTTTGCTCCTTGTCTCCTCTCACTAGACAAAAGTCTGGAAAAGCAGGGTCCTGATCCCCTTATTCCTCTTTGTATTCTCAGAACTGAGTGCTGGACACCTGGTGTGTGGGTGCTTCATACATATTTGTTTAGTGAATGGAGCATCTTGAGGACTTAGGGCAAATCCATCCTCTTTGATGGCTGAATGTGTTCATAATTAAATTATTATTATGTAACATGCTACCTGAAAATTTGATGGCTTACCATAACAATCCTTTATCATTATTCATGCAGTCTGCTGGTTGTGTGAGATTTGACAGTAAAGGTTGGGCTTGGCTGGTACAGCTCTGCTGATCTTGGCTGGCTAGCTCCCATTCTTGTAGTCTGCTTGAGTTGGCTGACATAGGTTGGGCTCTGTTGACACTGTAGGTCTGAGGGTTCAGGTCTTCAACACAAGTCTCTCATCTTCCTGGTCTTTATGCAGCCTCCCTGAACCAGCAGCCTCCCCAGCCCAGGAGATGTTTTTCCTCAATGTAATGTCATAGCCACAAAGGAACAAGCAGAAATATATAAGACCTCTAAAAGCTCAGAACTAGCCCACTGGCACTTTGGCAAACAAGCCATTGGCTAAATAAAGTAAGACCTGCCCCCCAAGTCAAGGGATAGAGAAGTATATTCTGCCCGTGATGAGGCTATAACAAAGGTGTGGATGAAGGGAAGACTGAAGATTTAGGACAAACAATGCAACCATCACATCCATGAATACAGAGTAGGACCCATATGTGGTATAAGGCACATTTTCATCTGTCATGTGTCGATGGTTGCTTGTGTAGTCAGAAAAAGAGGGGCATATATTTGGTAGAAAAGCCCAGTCTCCCTCATTTTCACTGGGTTTCTGGCATTCTCTTTTTCCTGTGCCAATCTCATTGTGTGACGTCTTTCTGTGTGTCTATATTTATCCCGCCTTCCTTTCACTGCATGTGCCTTTTCTGAGTTTTGCATTTTCTTCTTTCTATCTTAACATATTTATATCTTCCTTTAAATAAAAATGTATTTATTTTTAATGGTATTTACTGTATAGTTTTTGTTTGTTTTATTTTTATTTTTTATTGTGTTTTTAAATTAGCATATAATGTATTATTTGTTTCAAGGGTACAGGTCTGTGAGTCATCAGTCTTACACAATTCACAGCACTCACCATAGCACATACCCTGCCCAGTGTCCATCCCCCAGCCACCTCATACCTCCTACCCCTTCCACTCTAGCAACCCTCAGTTTGTTTCCTGAGATGAAGACTCTATTATGGTTTGTCTCCCTCTCTGGTTTCATCTTGTTTCATTCTTCCCTCCCTTCCCCTATGATCCTCTGTCTTGTTTCTCAAATTCCTTATATCAGTGAGATCATCTGATAATTGTCTTTCTCTGACTGACTCATTTCACTTAACATAATACCTTCTAGTTCCATCTACTCATTGCAAATGACAAGATTTCAATTTTTGATGGCTCCATAATATTCCATTGCATGCATATACATACACACACACACACACACACACACACACACACACATATATATATATATCTCACATCTAGTTCCATCTACTCATTGCAAATGACAAGATTTCAATTTTTGATGGCTCCATAATATTCCATTGCATGCATATACATACACACACACACACACACACACACACACACACACACACATATATATATATATCTCACATCTTCTTTACCCATTCATCTGTTTGTGGACATCTAGGCTCTTTCCATAGTTTGGCTATTGTGGACATTGCTGCTATAAACATTGGGTGCTCATGCCCTTTGGATCACTACATTTCTATCTTTAGGGTAAATACCCAGTAGTGTAATTGCTGGGTCATAGGGTAGCTCTATTTTCAACTTTTTAAGGAACCTCCATACTGTTTTCCAGAGTGGCTGCACCAGCTTGCATTCCCACCAAAAGTGTAGGAGGGTTCCCCTTTCCCTGCATCCTCACCAACACCTGTCGTTCCCTGACTGGTTAATTTTAGCCATTCTTACTGGTGTGAGGTGGTATCTCATTGTGGTTTTGATTTGTATTTCCTTAATGCTGAGTGATGTGGAGCACTTTTTCACGTGTTTTTTGGCCATTTGGATGTCTTCTTTGCAGAAATGTCTGTTCATGTCTTCTGCCCATTTCTTCATTGGATTGTTTGTTCTTTGGATTTTAAGTTTGATAAGTTCTTTATAGATTTTGGATACTCGCCATTTGTCTGATATGTCATTTGTGAATATCTTCTCCCATTCCCTTGGTTGTCTTTTTCTCCCATTCCCTTGGTTTTGTTGACTGTTTCCTTTGCTGTGCAAAAACTTTTTATCTCGATGAAGTCCTAATAGTTCTTTTTTGCACTTGCTTCCCTTGCCTTGGCAATGTTTCTAGGAAGAATTTGCTGAGGCTGAGGTCAAAGAGTTTGCTGCCTGTGTTCTCCTCAAGGATTTTGATGGATTTCTGTATCACGTTTAGGTCTTCCATCCATTTTGAGTCAGTTTTTATGCATGGAATAAGGAAATGGTCCAGTATCATTCCTCTGCATGTGGCTGTCTAATTTTCCCAAGACCATTTGTTGAAGATATTGTCTTTTTTCCATTGGACATTGTTTCCTTTTTTGCCAAAGATTAGCTAAACATAGAGTTGAGGGTCCATTTCTGGGCTCTGTTCTGTTCCATTGATCTATGTGTCTGTTTTTGTGCCAGCACCATACTGTCTTGATGATTACAGCTTTGGAATAGAGCTTGAAGTCTGGAATTGTGATGCTACCAGCTTTGGTTTTCATTTTCAACATTTCTCTGACTATTCAGGGTCTTTTCTGGTTCCATAAAAATTTGAAGATTATTTGTTCCATTTCCTTGAAAAAAGTTGATGGTATTTTGATAGGGATTGCTTTAAATGTGTAGATTGCTCTAGATAGCATAGACATTTTCACAATATTTGTTCTTCCAATCCATGAGCATGGAAATTTTTTCTATTTCTTTGTGTTTTCTTCACCTTCTTTCATGAGTATTCTGTAGTTCTCTGAGTACAGATTCTTTGCCTCTTTGGTTAGATTTATTCCTAGATATCTTGTGGTTTTGGGTGCAATTGTAAATGGGATTGAGTCCTTAATTTCTCTTTCTTCTGTCTTGTTATTGGTGTATAGTAATGCAACTGATTTCTGTGCATTGATTTTATATCCTGACACTTTACTGAATTCCTGTTTGACTTCTAGCAGATTTGGAGTGGAGTCTTTTGGGATTTCCACAAAAAGTATCACATCATCTGCAAAGAGTGGGAGTTTGACTTCTTCTTTGCTGGATGCCTCTTAATTTCTTTTTGTTGTCTGATTGCTGAGACTAGGAGTTAAAGTACTATGGTGAATAACAGTAGTGATAGTGGACATCCCTGCCATGTTCCTGACCTTAGGGGAAAATTTCTCAGTTTATCCCCATTGAGAATGATACTTGCTATGGGTTTTTCATATATGGCTTTTATGATATTGAGGTATGTACCTTCTATCCCTACACTGTGAAGCATTTTGATCAAGGATGCTGTATGTTGTCAAATGCTTTTTCTGCATCTATTGAGAGTGTCATATGGTTCTTGTTCTTTCCGTTATTAATCTACTATATCATGTTGATTGATCTGCAGATCTTGAACTGAACTTGCAGCCCAGGATTAAATCCCAGTTGTTCGTGATGAATAATCCTTTTAATGTACTGTTGGATCCTATTGGCTAGTATTTTGGTGAGAATTTTTGCATGCATGTTCATCAGAGATATTGGTCTATAATTCTCCTTTTTGATGGGGTCTTTGTCTGGTTTTGGGATCAAGGTAGTGCTGGCTTCATAGAATGAATTTGGCCATTTTTCTTCCATTTCTATTTTGTGGAACAATTTCAGGATAATGTGTATTAATTCTTCTTTAAATGTTTGATAGAATTCCCCTGGTAAGCATCTGATTACTGCTTTAATTTCTTTACTGGTTATGGGTCTGTTCAGGTATTCTATTTCTTTCCTGTTCAGTTTTGGTAGTTTATAGTCTCTAGGAATGCCTTCTTTTTTTCCAGATTGTCTAATTTATTGGCATATAGTTCATAATATGTTCTTATAATTGTTTGTATTTCTTTGGTGTTGGTTGTGATCACTCCTCTTTCATTCATGATTTTATTAATTTGGGTCCTTTCTCTTTTCTTTTTGATAAGTCTGGCCAGGGGTTTATCAATCTCATTAATTCTTTCCAAGAACCAGCTCCTAGTTTCATTGATCTGTTCTACTGGTTGTTTTTGTGTTTTGGGGGTTTTTTGTTTGTTTGTTTGTTTGTTTCTATTTCATTGATTTCTGCTCTGATTTTTATTATTTCTCTTATCCTCCTAGGTTTGGGCTTTCTTTGATGTTCTTCCTCAAGCTCCTTTAGGTGTAGGGTTAGGTTGTATATTTGAGACCTTTCTTGTTTCTTGAGAAAGGCTTGTATTTTTACTTACTTTCCTCTCAGGACTACCCTTGCTGCATCCCAAAGATTTTGAACAGTTGTGTTTTCATTTTTACTTGTTTGCATGAATTTTTAAAATTCTTCTTTAATTTCCTGGTTGATCCATTCATTCTTTAGTAGGATGCTCTTTAGCCTCCATGTATTTTAGTTCCTTCCAACTTTCCTCTTATGATTGTGTTCTAGTTTCAAAGCATTGTGGTCTGAGAATATGCAGGGAATCATCCCAGTCTTTGGTACCAGTTGAGACCTGATTTGTGACCCAGGATGTGATCTATTCTAGAGAATGTTCCATGTGCACTAGAGAAGAATGTGTATTCTGTTGCTTTGAGATGGAATGTTCTGAATATAACTGTGAAGTCCATCTGGCCTAGTGTGTCATTTAAAGCCTTTATTTCGGGCACCTGGGTGGCTCAGTTGGTTGAGCAACTGCCTTGGGCTCAGGTCATGATCCTGGACTTCCAGGATCGGGTCCCGCTTAGGGCTCCCAGCTCCTTGGGGAGTCTGCTTCTCCCTCTGACCGTCTCCTCTCTCATGCTCTCTCTCACTCATTCTCATTCTCTCTCAAATAAATAAATAAAATCTTTTTAAAAAAATAAAGCCTTTATTTCCTTGTTGGTCTTTTGCTTGTATGATCTATTTCAGTGAGAGTGATGTTAAAATCCCCTACTGTTATTGTATTATTGTCCATGTGTTTTTTGATTTTGTTATTAATTGGCTTATATAATTGGCTGCTCCCATGGTATGGGGATGGATATTTAAAATTGTTAGATGTTCTTGTTTGTTAGATAGACCCTTAAAGTATAACACAGTGTCCTTCCTCATCTCTTATTATGGCCTTTGTTTTAAACTCTAATTTGTCTGATAAAAGGATTGCCACCCCAGCTTTCTTTTGATGTCCATTAGCAAGGTAAATGGTTTTCCACTCCGTCACTTTAAATTTGGAGGCGTCTCTGGGTCTAAAATGAGTCTCTTGCAGACGGCTTATTGATGGGTCTTATTTCTTACCCAATCTGTGTCTTTTGATTGGGGCATTTAGCCCGTTTACATTCGGGGTAACTATTGAAAGATATGAATTTAGTGCCATTGTATTGCCTGTACAGTTACTGTTACTTTATATTGTCTCTGCTCCTTTCTGGGATATGTTGCTTTTAGGCTCTCTTTTTGCTTACAGGACCCCATTCAGAATTTCCCATAGGACTGGTTTGGTGTTCGTAAATTCTTTTAGCTTTTGTTTGTCCTGGAACCTTTTTATCTCTCTCTCTCTATTTTCAATGATTGCCTAGCTGGATATAGTATTCTTGACTGCATATTTTTCTCGTTTAGTGCTCTGAATATATCATGCCTGTCCTTTCTGACCTGCCAGGTCTCTGTGGATAGGTCTGCTGCCAGTCTAATGTTTCTACCATTATAGGTTACAGACCTCTTGTCCAAGCTGCTTTCAGGATTTTCTCTTTGTCTCAGACTCATACGTTTTTACTATTAGATTAAGGGTGTTGACCTATTTTTATTGATTTTGAGGGAGATTCTCTATGCCTCCTAGATTTTGATGCCTGTTTCCTTCCCTAAATTAAGAAAGTTCTCCACTATAATTTTCTCCAATATCCTTCTGCACCTCTCTTTCTTCTTCTTCTGGTATCCTGTTATTTTAATATTGTTTCTTCTTATGGTTTCACTTATCTCTTGAATTCTCCCCTCATGGTTCAGTGGTCATTTAACTCTCTTTTTCTCAGCTTCTTTATTCTCCATCATTTGGTCTTCTATACTACTAATCCTCTCCTGCCTCATTTATCCTCGTAGTTTGAGCCTCCATTTTTTATTGCACTTCATTAATTGCCTTTTTGATTTCAACTTGGTTAGATTTTGGTTCTTTTATTTATCCAGAAAGGGATTCTCTAGTATCTTCTATGCCCAGCTAGTATCTTTATAATCATCATTCTGACCTCTAGTTCCAACATCTTACTAATGTCCATATTGATCAGGTCTCTAGCAGTTGGCACTGCCTCTTGTTCTTTTTTTTTTTTTTTTTGAGGTGAGTTTTTCTGTTTTGTCATTTTGTCCAGAGAAGAATATATGAATGAGAGAATAAAATGCTAAAAAGGTAACAATAACTCCAGAAAAATATACACTAAACAAATCAGAAGAGACTGAAAACCACAGGGAAAAAAAGAAAAAAAAAAAAAGAATGTGATCAGGCTGATGAATAGAATAGAGCCACACACTGGATTTTGGGTGTATTTTGGGCTGTTAGAAGAAACTACCTCCCAAAATTTTAAACAACAACAACAAAATATATATATATATATATATATATATATATATATATATGTATATATACAGGCACATACCAAAAAAATAAGGGAAAATATGAAGGGATGGAATATGACTATAAAGATTAAAATTTAAAAAACGATTTTAAAGAGAAGTTGGTTGAAAAAAGAAAAACAATTTAAAAAGAGAGGGAGATAGAATGTGATCAGGTGGGAGACTAGAACAAAGCCATAAATAGATTCTAGGTATATCTTGGTCTGTTAGAAGAAACTGCATCCAAAAATTTTAAAGAAAGATATATATATATATATATATACATATATAGATAGATAGATAGATAGATAGATAGATATATGTATAGTTAAATACAATGAAGGGATAGAATATGATGGTAGAAATAGATTTTTAAAAAGAAATTGATAAGACATGGTTGAAAAAGGAAAGAAGAACATTTTAAAAAATAGAGAAAGTAAAAAATAAAATTTAAAACATTTAAAAATTTAACTTTGAAAGACTAAGGAATCACGGGAAAAGCCGTGAATTCTATGTGCTATATTCCCCTAGCACTGGAGTTTTGCTGTTCTCATTGATCGGTAAACTTGGTCTTGGAGGATGTTCTTGCTGATCTTCTGGGGAAGGGGCCTGTTGCAGTGATTCTCCAATGTCTTTGCCTGAGGCAGAATTGTACCACCCTTGCCAGGGGCCACCACAAGCAATCTGCTCAGTTTTACTCTCAGTAGCTTTTGTTCCCTGAATGCTTTCCATTCAGCTTTGGAGGATGAGAATGAAGATGCTGGCCTCCCAGTCTCTGGGTCTAGAGGAGTGAGAGCTCAGGGCGCCACTCCTCAGTGCACCCTCAGAGAAAAGCAGTCAATCACTCCCGTCTCCCTGGTCTCCAGCCACGCTCTGTGCTCACCCAGCCTGTGACTGAGCATTTCTCTCTCTTGCAGACATCCCCATTTGGAGTTTCCAAACCCAGCAGATTCCTGTGGCTCACTCCCATGCCACTCCTCCCTGGGGAGGAAGGGGAGTCTTTCCAGAACTGCCACTTGTGGGGTCACTGCTCAAAGAGTAGTTGCCCAAATTTGCCTCAGATCATGGTTTATGGCAACCCCAAGCCATGAGCCCACTTCTTGGCTGTCTTTGTAGCCAGCTTTCCTGCTCTGATACCTGGGAGCTCTGCCACACTCAGGCACTCCCGGTCTTTCTGTGACCCCGAGGGTCCTGAGACTACACTGTCCCAGTGAGAGTTCTGCCCCCTGCTTAGCCACTGGAGCAGCCTCCCTTAGTGAAGCAGACTTCTAAAAGTTCTAATTTTGTGATCCACCACTCGATTACTTGCTGGGAGCTGCCTAACGGAGGCTCCCTCCCCCTGCAGTCTATCTTCCCAAATATTGTCTGGGATTCACTTCTCTGCACGTCTTACCTTCCAGAAATGGTCACTTTTCTGTTCATAGGATTGGTGATATTCTTTTCTTTGATCTCCTGTTGAGTTTGTAGGTGTTCAGAATGGTTTGATAACTATCTAGCTGAATTCCTGGGATTGGACAAAATTTAGGTCTCCTACTCCTCTGCCATCTAGCTCCTCTACTCTATAGTTTTAAGTTCTTTCTTACAAATTGTAAGAAATGAGTAAGCCAGTTACACTAAATTCAGTTGCTTTTTATGTAATGTGGCCTTGCATTGATTTTCCTAGACATTATTTATACTCTATATAAAACGACCTCTTTATCTGACACTGATAATGTACCTTACATAAAATGTTTTTTCTTCCCTACATTGTTGATGAGGATATAAATTGTAAGCCCTTTCAAGTGGGCAAATTGGCAGTATATTTCAAAATTTAAAATACATGTATCATTGAACCCAAGAGTCCTCACTCCAGAAATTTATCCAACATGTGTATTTGTATATGTACTCAAGGGTGTTCCTTGCAGCACTGCTTATATTGAGCAAAATCTGTAAAGAATTTAAATATCCGTGAATGGGGTGCTGGTTACCTAAGTATGACATGTCTATTCAGGGAGAGATCATGTAGTCATTTAAAAGAATGGTAGCTCTATATGATAATATGAAAAGATCTCTAAGTCCTATTATTAAGTGAATGATTACAAGGTATAGATTTGTATAGTGTGTGCCATGGTACTTAAAATGCACATGTGCATAAATACACATAGGTGTATATGTGGGTATATATATGCATTTCCATCTATAAATGCACATGGAAAATTTCTGGACAAAATACAGGAAATTTTTTGCAATGGTTATCTTTACTGACTGCTCCTGGGGTGGAAGAAAGGCAAATGTTTTTCATTGGGTATTCTTTTTTTTTTTTTACTTTAAGAATAGTTCATATACTATATTTTTTTTCAGGTGTACAACATAGTGATTTGATATTTTCATACATTAAGAAATGGTCACCACAATAAGTCTAGTTACCATATGTCACCGTACAAAGTTATAATAATGTTACTAACTTTATACATTATAACCATGTCTTATTGATTGTATAGCTGGATGATTAGGTTTATTAATCCTCCTTATCTATTTCATCCATATCTTTAATCCCCTCCCTTCTGGCAATCAGTGGTTTGTTCTTTGTATCTATGAGTCTGTTTCTGTTTTGTTTTGTTTGCTTGTTAGGTTTTTTAGGCAATATATGTAAGTGAGGTCATACAGTATTTGTCTTTTTCCACCTGACTTACTTCACTTAATACTCTCTAGGTCCATCCATGTTGTTATAAATGACAAGATTTCATTCTTATATTCTTATATGTGAGTGATATTCTACTGTGTGTGTGTGTGTGTATGTGTCTGTATATATATTTTTATTCATCTATCAATAGGACATTTAGGTGTCTTCCACATCTTGGCTATTATAAATAACATTGTGATGAACATAGGGGATGCATAATCTCTTTCCAAAGTAATATTTTCATTTTCTTCCAATAAAAACCTGGAAGAAGAATTGTAGGATCATAGGGTATTTCTAATTTTTTAGAAGATTTTATTTATTTGACAAAGAGAACATGAGCAAGGGAAGGGGCAGAGGGAGAGAGAGAAGCAGACTCCCTGCTGAGCAGGAATCCCCTCCACCCCCAAATGCAGGGCTTGACCCTGAGACCTTGAGACCATGACCTGAACTAAAGTCAAATGCTTAACCAACTGAGCCATCCATGCGCCCCTAGGGTAATTCTACTTTTAATTTTTGATGAGCCACCATGCTGTTTTCCATAGTGGCTACACCAGTTTACATCCCCACCAACAGTGCATAAGGGTTCCCTTCTCTCCACATCCTCGATAACATTGGTTATTGATCATCTTTTTTATTCTAACCATTCTGACATGTGTGAGGTGATATCTCATAGTGGTTTTGATTTGCGTTTCCCTGATAGTTAGTAATGTTGGGGAGTTTTTCATGTGCCTGTTGGCCATCTGGATGTTTTCCTTGAAAAAATGTCCACTTGGGTCTTCCACACATCTTTTAACCGGACTTTTTTTTTTGATACTGAGTTTTAATGTATTTTGTAGTTTAACTCCTTTTGGGTTATATCATTTGCAAATATCTTCTTCTGTTCATTAGGTTGTCTTTTCATTTTGTTGATAGTTTTCTACAATGTGGAAAAGCTTTTTAGTTTGATGTATTATTACTATTACTATTATTATTATTATTATTTATATATTTTTTGCTTTTGTTGTCCTTGCTTAAGGAGACAGATCCAAAAAATATCACCAAGACAAATGTCAAAGAGCTTACTGCCTATTTTCTTCTAGTAGTCTTATGGATTCAGATCTTATATTTAAGTTTTTAATGCCTTATTGAGTTTATTTTTGTATATGGTAAAAGAAAGAGTCTGTTTCATTCTTTGGCATGTAGCTCTCCGGTTTTCCCAACACTATTTATTGAACTGTCATTTCCATAGCTCTTCATGAAGGCACACTTGAATTCTATTTAATTACACTCTTTGGTGTGGACTTGGTACTGTGAGGTGTTATTGAATCAACTTGTCCTTTACCACTATACAAGTCACATCATAATAAAAGGGAGACTTTGTCCTCTCTTAGAAAAAAGTCATGAAAATACAGTTTTGAAAGAATGTTTTATGACTTCATTATAGTTTTTGATTTGGGGGACTATAAATTCCACAGCAATCCTGGGCAACTTCTAGATTTCACAGAGACATTTGTGGTCTCAACCTGAAGTTTTGCAATCTTTCTACCTAGACATTTCTACCTTGATATTTAGACATTTGAACTGTTGTAATTCTTTTAAGGTTTTGGGACAATAAAGAAAGCTGGCACTTTTAATTAATCTTATGCATGATGGCCTAATCCATTTTCTTGACTGTGAACTTCTTGGGGTCAAGAGTCAATTCATAGGACACTGCATCCTGAATATATTGTATACACACTCAATTGATCAAAGGTTAAATGGTCTCTTTAAATGCCCACTGTTACCCACAATTGGAAGTTATATGGTTTATATTCTGAGAATAGATGGATTTTCCCATAAGAAAATTGGCTTGAAAAAAAAATCCCAGGTTAAATTCATTATTTAGACCAATACTATACAAGTACGATGAAAGCCATATGTCAAATTTTAAATATTCTAGTAGTCACACCAAAAAAAGTAACAAGAAACAGGGAAAATTTATTTTAATAATATTTTATTTAAGTTGTATATCCAAAAATCAGTATATATAATCAATATAAAAATTGTTAATGAGATATTTTGTGCACTTTCTGGTATATATTTTAAGAATAAAAGAATAAAAAATAGCAGAAATGTGTGTAAAAT
Source organism: Mellivora capensis (assembly GCA_004024625.1). Taxonomy (NCBI): domain Eukaryota; kingdom Metazoa; phylum Chordata; class Mammalia; order Carnivora; family Mustelidae; genus Mellivora; species Mellivora capensis. The sequence continues at coordinate 186,188 of PISX010001187.1, forward strand.
ATCTCGTTCATTTTTATTTTTAAAATACAACTCAATCTAGAGAAGCTGTGTTTCAAGTGCTCAGTAGGCACATGTAGACGGTGGGTCCCACAAAGGACAGTGTAGATTTAGTAGCTGATTGCATTTAAAAAATGATCCATCAGAAGATCCTTCAAAGCAAAAATTCCAATAGAGCATTTAAAATAAAATTCAAGTTATAAAGATGAGTTTACATTATGGCCTGTTAGTAATGACTCTGTTTCATAGAGGGAGGTATACCTAAAGTGGAATAATTATGGAATACAAGTAAAAGCTCACCTTCAGCATCAATTATTGCTAACCAAATCACCACTGAAGGTAAATTAAATCAAGTATTTTAAATAAGAGTCAGCAATTATAAACACTTCCAGTAAACACCTTGCTGATGGTGAAATAAAATTTTTAAGAACAAAGGCTGAGAAGTGTGGGGAGAGCTTGAAATATTTGCAGCACGTATGTGTATATGTATATGTGTATGTGTATAAAGGGTCTGGATAGGTCTTCTCTAGTTCTGTAACGGGCAGCCTCTTAGCTACACCTCGCCCACTTCAAGTCAGAAATGAGAAACTTCAAGTGCTGTTGAACACTTAGGGAATTTTTACCATGGAGCAGCTCAGGGTTATTTAGTGCAGGTGTTGTGTAAATCATGATGCATTTGAAAAGCCTCTGCACCGGTGGCCTCAGACCCCTCCTGCTCAGTGAGTGAGTAGCAGGCAATGTTCATGCAATGGTGAAATGCAGCTCTTGAGACCACTGGTGGCCTCCAGGCTCTCATTCTGCCTGGAGTGTCATAGAAAGATCTTGGACTTTGAGCCAAAAGAGCTAGGACCAAATTCTTGCCCTGCCATTCCTTTACTGTGAGACCATAAACAAGCCATTTGGTGTTCCTCCACTTTAGGTGCCGTATTAGGATTCTCCAGAGAAATAGAACCAATAGGAGGCATACACACACACACACACAACACACACACACACACACACACACAGATTTATTATAAGGTGTTGGCTCATGTGATGAAACGAGGCTAAGTCCTGCAGACCTGGGTCCTGGAGACCCAGGAAAGACAGTGCTGTAATTTGAAGGCCAGAGAGCCAAAGGTATGCTTTCCAGTCCACGTCTGAAGTCCTGAGAACCAGGAGCACCAAGGGCAGAAGATTGATGTCTTTCGCAAGCAATGGGGCGGAGAGCGAACACTCTTCACCTTTTTGTTCTATTCAGGCCCTCCATGGATTGGAGAATGCCCACCCACATTGGGGAGGCCCATATGCCTTACCAGCTCACCAATTCAAATGATGATATCTTCCAGAAAAACCCTCATAGGCCTAGCCAAAGATAACATTTAACCAAGTATCAAGGCATCCTATAGCCTACTCAACTGACACAAAAATTTAACCACTACAGGTGTCTTTTTCTGACACAAAAGGATTGGATGAGATTATCTATATGGTCTCTGGAGTTTCTGACATTCTATGATTTCTTGTCTCCAAGGGAATTTTGTTAGTGGGTGTGAGTGTTTGAATGTATGCATAACAAAATATGTAGAGTACTAGCTCCTGATAGGAGTAAAGGAGCAGTTAAACAAAAGGCCAAAAAAAAAAAAATCTCTGATAGGTGACGATGTGGGTTCAGGAGTCCTCAGAGAAATCAAAACTTTTGTGTGTGTGTGTCCTTTAAAGGAAAGACAAATATCATTAGTAATATATTAATAATTCTGATTTCAGCCAGATTTGAGCATATATAGCGAATAATGAATGTTTTCCTTCAACTTTTCCTGCTTCCACTATACTTCTCAGAGCTAGCTACTGTCATTGGTATAGAGTACATTTTTCTAGTACCTTTTCTATGCATTTGATCATATATCTAGACATTGTGTGTATATTCTTATTTTTATATAAATGACATCATATATATTTTTCTCTAACTTTTTTCACCAATAATATATCTTGGCAATTTTTTAGTGTACCTAGGTCTATTTCATACTTCTGAACAAATTCCACATATTAATGTACCATAATTTATTTAATCATTTTCCTAAGTGATGAGTATTTAGGTTGCTTCCAGTTTTTCACTGCTGTGAATACTTCTGAATTCACATTTTTATGCACATGTCTAAATATTTCAAGAGATAGAGCCCAAGAAATGGGATTGCTGAGCTGAAAGGTCTGTCTGCTTTTAATTTTGATGACTACTGCTAAATTACCTTCTATAAAAGCCCTCACCAACAATAAAAGGCCTACTTCTTCACAGAAGAATCGACATACCATTATCAATGTATACTTTTGAAAACTTTTGTTAATTTTATTGTTTTATTTTACAATCCTCAGTTTTGGAGATCTTTATAATCCTCAGCTTTTGGGGAGCTTATGTTCTCTTCAAATATTTATTGGACTTGTGTATTTTTTCTGTGAAATGTCTATTCATATTCTCTTCACAAATTTCTAAGAAGTTATTTGTCTATTCTTTATTGATTCACAGTAGCACAATTCATATTCTGGATATTAACACTGTCCTTTGTCTTGCGTAAGTACCTTGCATGAATTTTTCCCAGTCTCTTTATTTTTTTAACTTTATGGTATATCTTGCCACATATAGATCTTTAATACTTTAATCTTTAGATTTATTTATATATATGTTGTTTCTGTTCTTGCTTAGAACAAGATTATTTTACAATGATTCTCCTGAACTTTTGATACTATAATACTAGAAGGCAAATATATTTGTATTGATGTATATTATACTGGTAATGAAAAGAGATTTCAAAGGGTCTTCAAAATATGCATTATTACTGATGTTTCTGAAGATCTCCTATCAGTGAAATTGTACTGTTCTTTCTATCCCTTTCTCCTCATTCCTTCTTGGGACACTCCTAATGCCTTGCCTACTCTGGCACAGAACAAGCCCATGCATAAGATGAACCAACCTGTCAGCACCAATGGTGTCTGCATTCACTCCAGTTCCTGACCTCTACACAGCAAATCTGTTTCTCCTGATTTTCTGATTTCATAACCAGAATAGGCTAACTTCTGTCTTCTCAAAGACTGTTTTTGTTCCTTTCCTCTCTCCCTACATCTATTCCTCCTTCCTTTCTCTCCTTTCTCTCCCTCTTTCCCTTTGCTCCTAACCTCCTCCTCTGTCCTCTCTTTCTCTCTTTCTTTTCTTTCTCTCTCTCTCTCTCTCTCTCTCTCTCTCACACACACACACACACACACACACACACACACATTTAGTGAGCATACAAAGTGTGTTATGGGCTTTTCCACATGCTTTGGGGACAGTGATGAACAATAAAGGCAAGTCCCTCCATCATGGAGCTTGTGTTCAGTGTTATTGATGCTGTTCTTTTTATCAGGCTTTGTAATCTGCAAAGCTCACACTCTTACACACAACTGGGATGGTAAAGGGCATGGATTTTGGTGTCTGGGAGACATGAGTTCAAATTCTGGCTTTGTCTCTTTTAATCTGTGTGACTTGGGTCAAGTTACTTCATCTTTTCCTGAATCTCGGTTTGTCTTCCTGTAGAATAGGGAGATTAATAGCACCTATCACTTAAGATTGCTGTAAGGATGGAATAAAGTATGTGAAGAATGTAGTCCCATCCTAAAATCTAGTAAATACAATCAGTAAATGGCAGACAAAATTCTTATTATCTCACTTTATCCTTACAAATAATCTGTAGGGTGGTGACTGAGTAGAAATTATCAACCCTCATTTCAGAGATAAGGAAACTAAGACCTGGTGCAGGTGCAGTCACTGGGATGTCCTGGGTAGAGGGTGTGTGACTGCCTCACAGACCAACCTTAGGGTTTTGCTCTGTGTACCACCTATGTTTCCATTTCCTTAATGTTGACTCCTCTTTAAACTTTAACTTGAATCAGTACCTAGAATATCTGTGAAAAACATGGGTTTGACGTGCTGTTTATGGCTTATTTCATGTACATGGAAAGAAAAAGAAATACTTTGAGAATTCTAGAACCATCATCTGAATCCCACCCAGAATTGCCTCAGGTGACACTGGTGGTACGCATCCCCTGTAATATACAATGATGTCCCAAGATCCATGCCTAAATCAAACTGCAGTGGCTGGGATCAGAGTTCTCTCAGTCCATGAGGAAATGATGCTCCAGTTCCCAAAATACAGTGAAGCCACTCTGTCAACCATCCCAAGCCTGGTTTTGTGAAATGCCACTGTAGCCCCATTTGTCAGTGGTCCTCAACATTACCAAAGAAAATGAAGCTAATTCAATGTAATTTAAATGAGTACATTGTGAGTAGCACATAAATGTGCCAACCACATGTGGAAGTGAGGGCATCCTGCATGGACTCTAAGAGTAGGGCTGGTACTGGAAGTATGTGGGAGTGTTGGCTTCGTTGGTCACAGCCAACACATCTGCTGAACACAGGGATGCTCAGCCACCATGCGAATATTTTGTCATTTCTGGTCACACAGTTTTAAGGACACTGTTCTCACTGGAGGAGGAGGAGTATGATGGACATGAATAAGGAAGTGGAGGGAAGAAAACCATATCCCATTAGGAATGCCTTGAGAGGGTTGTTCTGGAAGACCGGGCCCACTGACTGGGGTTGCTCCAGACAGCCTGCATGGAACCTGATGCCTTAGTTCAGCCCTAACTTAGAGATGGCTTCTCAGAAGTGGAGCTGCTCTCCTCTGTGTTCCCACCCTGGGGTTCCATCTGTCCCTGCATTTGCCACACTCTGCTATATCTTCCATGTTTGTTTATTCCCTTTTCATCAAATACTCATTGAGGACCTACTACTATACGCTATGCCTCATGTTGTGCTCTAGAAACACAAAGGTAAAAACACAATAGAGATGTACCTTAGAGAACTTACTATCTAGTACGCATTATGTATATGCCCTATCCCTAGTTATAAAGATCACTACCATTTGTAGCGGATAATGACACATGTTTAATATGTTATAAAGCCTATTTCACGATTGTAAATTCTATTTGAATTCATAATAAGAAATAAGTACTGTTATTAACTCCCATTTTACAGAGACATTAGCCTCCTTGCCTCCTTGCTCATGATCAGACAACAAGTGACAGAGGCAGGATTCAAATGTACTTCAGAAACAACTGTTGAATGAACGGGTTGTTGAAATTAAAACAGCCTGCTAAAGAAAACAGGTGTCTCCATTGCATGATGGTCTTGTCAGATTGCCAACCCTTTCTCCACCCCCAAGCAGAGGCTGGATGAAATGTTTCAAAGGTATATCATGACCTATTGGTTAGATGAATTCTAAGACCTTTTCATTTCCAAATCCCTGGAAATTAGAGTTAATCTGCTGAAAATGTTACCCTCTGTTCTTTTGGTATTGCTGATGCTGGAGGCTATGCCCCTCCACACCCGGATGGTATTTAGACCATCCCTAAGAAAGAAGCTTGCCTTCCTGGTTAAGGTACTGGCCTGTTTTTTTGCAGAGCATAAAAGCAACCCTAATAGGCCTTCTTTCCAAACCTCTGGTAGAAGGTAGAGATGCTGGAAGAAAGCAAAAGGACACTTGAGCCCAAGAGAACTTGAAAGGCTTGGATAGACTTTTTAATTATCACTTTCAGAGTCCCCTCCTTGCTTCCACTCCAATGGGCTTTTGAGAGAAAGACATTCTTCTGTCCTTTCATGCCCAACTGGACTGATGGGAAAACTTTGAAACCTGGAATGCGGTACAGAGTCAGAAGAGAAATTCTTTAATTTCCCCTCTAACTCTCCCTTGGATAGGGACAGGCCCTGTAAGAATCCTTGCAAAAGTAATGACATGGAGCATAATTAAAGAATAATTAAACACTGTGAATCATTATTTTCACCTCTGTTTTAGTAATTCCCCTAGGCAGAGTAGGGGTACCTGTCTTGCCTGGTGAATGGGCAGCACTGCTCTGCAGTGCACAGTGGCCTGGGAGGTAGCCGGATCAGCTAGGTGGACAGAGCTGTCTAGTCACATGTACAGTCCCCTTCATGCAGGCTCCAACTGGCCTGGATGGTGGCCTGGAGGGTGGCAGGTCTCAGAGAAGAATTGCATCTCCCACCAGGCCAGTCTCTTCAAATAAAGATTTGGATCTTTTACTGTTACTCAGATTAATTTATTTCATCGTCCACTTATATAAAACACAGTCAGTGCATGTATAAAGTAAGCCCATCAAACATTTGTTTAAAAACCAACAGTAAGGGGCGCCTGGGTGGCTCAGTCAGTTAGTGTCTGCTTTCAGCTCAGGTTATGATTCCAGAGTCCTTGGTCCCTGGCTTAGTGAGGAGCCTGCTTCTTCCTCTCCTCCCCATTCATGTTCTCTCTCTCTCTCTCTTTCTTGCTCACTTGCTCTCTATCTCAAGTAAATAAATAACATCTTTTAAAAAATAAAAAATAAAAACCAACATTAAGTACACTTCACATTTCTCTTGAAAACCTTCTAAAGCTTTAGAATTTGATCCTTGTCCCAAATCTGATGTCAGCTCTCCAGTTAATGCTTTTCCTGTCTGTTTCTCCTGCTGTCACTTCTTTTTGCTGTTTTTGGGATTTCTTGCTCTTAATTAAGGAGGTATCTTCCAGAATATAACAAAAAAGCCCAGTTCATGAGCTGGAGGTATTGCTGTGTTTCTTTGTGCAAACTAAGAAATGTGTCCCTGCCTCTAGATGCAGGAAGGCCCGTGCCAAGGTACATAGCTTGTGGCATAGAGGAGGAGTGGAAATGTAGCCTGCTTCCCCCTTTTAGGATGTATCCTTGTCCAGGGGCAGCCAGCCATGAGCCCAAGTCTTGATTCTACAAGGACCCAATAGAACTGAATGAGGATAGGGGCTGAGGGCCGACATTCTCCCCTGAGAACAAAACTGGGTTCTTAAGATCTTTGGTGATGTAGACTTGTAGATTCTCGAATAGTATGGTTTTCAAACTGGCCTTAGGACTGTTTTACATTACAAAGAGAAATCTCAGGGACTGATACAAGGAATGAGGTAGGAGATCAAGAATGTATCTATTTAGGGTGGCTCAAACTTTTCACCATGTACAATGTAGAGCATGAAAGTAGTAGAGGGAAGAGGATCCTAAGGCTAAAACAATAGATTGAAGACCATTAGTCTGTGATTGAGATCAAATTGTGAGGTTAGTGAGAACCTTCTGCATGTGTATTATTTGTGTTTGGGAAGATATGGCTATCCTTAATTACAGTTAAGTAACTGAATTACTAATTCAGTTACACTGAATATAGATAAGTACATAGCAAGACATTGCTTACTATGTTTATGGTCATGGTAGTCATTCTTATGTTTATAGGTATTTCTAGATGTTATCCAAACAAGGAGGAAAGGAAAAATTTCTGAATGCTTGAGTGTATATGGCAGCTGGTTCTTCATCTGGTGTTTGTCCAGCAGACCTCTTTATGAGCAATGAGGAATCACGCCAACACCCTTCAGACTCTGAATCAGGGATAGGTTGACTACTGCTTATTACTGCCTGGGTGAGATGTACCACCCATGCCACCTAGTAAAATTTAACCATTGTTAACTATCACAAGGACTGGAAAGTGGTACTTGATGTGCATTTGCTTGTCTTCAGATAGTAAGTGTCCCAGAGCAAGCAGGTTGCTCCAGAAAGTTCTAAGATAAAGTAGGGGGTCCTTGCTCACCCATCCTGGGATTGATGAAGCTTCCCTTAGAGCCAAGAAGATAACTTATATGGGTTATTTTTACAGACAGTTGAATAGCATTTCCAGCTCTGAGCACTAATCTAATTGTCTGTGACATATGACTGTCTCTGAAAAGGAGATGCAGGCTCTGGTAGGGTGCCCTCTCTGCCCCACTCAGCTCCAGAACATCCATCTCAGCCTTAATCACTTAGCCCATAAGCAGCCACATGGAGGAAAAGCCTGATGAGAAGCTGGTATGTAAAGGGTGTTTTGTGGCTTAGGTTGTTCTTTGTAATAACTGTCCTTGGAACTTAACTTGGGTGGATCTGGAGCTACCTCAGTTGTACCTGAAGAAACCTACAATAGTGTCTCATTGTATTTAATCGTATAACAAGAGTAGAATAATATCACAACCACAATTATTGAGTGTTTATGTGACAACATTTTGCAGGGAGCCTTATAAACACTATCTTAATCTATTCATTTATACATTCAGCAAGCTTTGAGTCTATTATATCCTGAATACTAGTGATTGGGGTTTACTAGTATCCAAAAAATAGAGTTTCACCTTCATGGAGGTCACATTCCTGGGAGGGATACCCACAATCAAATGATTTCTCAAATATAGGTAAAATTGCAAATGAAGAAGGCATTTAAAAAAGTGACAGGGGAAGGGGGGCAAGCTAGGATTGGAGCCTCAAGTGGGCATTAATTATGGAGTATAGTTGAGCTGGGATCCAAATGAGGAGACAGATATTAATCAAGGAAGATGATAAGCCAGAGAACCTTGTGGTTTATGGGCACATAGCTAGTAGGCAGTGGCTGAGCAGATACAGATGTTCTGAAAGTGATGTGGAGTAGAACATGATACATACTTAAATAACTCTGGGAATTCAGGAAGAAGCATTTTCTTCCAGCTAGAAGAGACCATGAAATTCTCCTGTAGAAGTGGGACTTGACTGCACCAAGAGAGAGGCCCTGTGTGTCAAGCTGCTACATAAGATGCTTGGGTGTATTTCCTCTGTGCACAGGATTTTGGCACCCTGAGCAATCCCATAGTCTCCTAGAGTTAGCAGTTCTCAACAAGGATAATTTTCTCCCCAGGAAATATTTGGCAAAATTTGAAGATGTTTTTGGTTGTCACACCTGGGAATGGGGGAAAGTGTTTCTATTGGCTTCTTGTGGATAGAGGCCAGGGAAGGTGCTAAACATGCTGTGATGCAGAGGACATCTGCTCACAACAAAGAATTATTGCACCCAAATTCTCAGTATTGCCAAGATTGAGAGCCTCTGTCCAATGCTTTAGGTAGGCCATGGGAACCAATGTTCCTTGTCTCTGAAGTAACTTTCAGAGACCTAACGACTTACAATATCTTTCCCCCAGATCCCCTCCTTTTTTTTTTTTTTTTTTTAGTATTTTATTTATTTATTTGACAGATCACAAGTAGGCAGAGAGGCAGGCAGAGAGAGGGGGAGGCAGGCTTCCCACTGGGCAGAGAGCCCAATGTGGGGCTCGATCCCAGGACCCTGAGATCACGACCTGAGCCGAAAGCAGAGGCCTTAACCCACTGAGCCATCCAGGCACCCATCCCGTCCTTTTTTTAAATCAACATCTTTATGTTGGTATTTATTAAAATGCTTATTACTAAAACCTATCTTCTTCATCTCTCTAGCCCTTACCATTTGACTTTGTATGAAGGGGATAGGAAATTGTAGAATAAGTGAATGGGTAAATAAATGAATGGGCTGCTCTTCCTTGTGCCCTTGGAATGTATCTCTGGTACCACTGATAATGAAAATCCTGAATGAACTCTTCCTTAGCATGGAGGAGTCTCAGGTCAACTCAGATTAGTCTCAGGATTATCCAGCACAGCTCTGTCTTTCTTATTCCTTATGTCTAGTGTATCAGAAAATCCTATGGCTTCTATTTAAAAATATATCTCAAATTTATCACTCAGTATCTCTACTCCCTCCACCCTATTACCTTGTCAGAGCCAATATCAGTTCTCACTTGGATTTCCTGTTCCTTCTCTTGTTTCTTTCCCTATGTTTACTTAATCTGCCCAACAGCTAACTCTCAGAACGCATTTTATAGCCTCAGCCCTCCTGACTCTGTTCCAGGCCACTAGCCTCCTTTCTGCTTTTCAGACATACATAGCTCTATTCCTGCCACAGGGCCTTTTCATGTGCTCTGACCTCTATCTGGTACACACTTTCCCCAGAAATTCTCATGGCTCATTTCTTCACTTCATTCTGGGTTTTGCCACATGTCATTTTATCACAGAAAATTTTTTCCTAACACTTCCCTATATGAACTAGTAGAGCTTATCCTTTTTTTGTCCCCTAATTCTGCTTTATCTTTTTTTTTTGTTTTGTTTTCAGTTCATCCAGTTTCACCTGACATTATGTTCTATATCTATTTTGTATGCCTTCTCCTTCTCTTTCACTACAATGTATGCTACATGAGGACCAAGATCATTAACAAAACAGATACATCCCCAGTACCTAGAAGAAAGACTGCCCCATCATGGGTCTCCATAAATTATTTAATAAATGAATGAAGGATCAAATTCCTGTACACTGAAACTAATGAATCCCTGAGATGTCATACAGGAAAGACAGGAAGTATAAGAAGAAAGGAGACATGAGTTCACGTGTGTCACTAGGAGGCAAAATGAGGTGATGGGTTAGAAAGTCCCTGGAAGCTGCAGGCGCTGTGGGAAACCTGAGCTTCTGGCTGAGGGAAGATATGATTACCCTTTATCCATAGCAAGGGTACAGGGTAGCTTGTGCCTGCTTGGCATTCTTGGCACTTGTGACCTGTAGGCTTTGTTGCCATCCTCCCTGTCACTGTGCATGAGGTGGCCTTACCTTCTGCCAGGGAACAGGGGTCATCTTCCCTTTGACCTTAGCCTAGAACACTGTCAATACTAATTTAATTAGCATTTGCATAATCACATTATCATTTACAAGTCTAATTTATTTTAATTTTATGTGTGTGATTTGATGATCAAAGGGTTTTTTGAAGCTTTGTTTCCATTCAAAGTACAGCATATTTATCATTCACTTAAAACTATTATTCCTACCCCTCTCCCACAAGACCACTTCGGGGCATAAAGAGACAGGGCAGATTGAGATGGTTCATCTCATTTAGAATTTCTCTGATAGATTTCTTTTTTCCTTTGTTTCCCCTTCCTTTCTATGAGCAATCCAAGAAAATCCATTCCACTTTAATGGGCCACTAGTAAAAAATGCTATGTGTTTTTCTATCCCACTCAGTTTGGGGGGCATTCCAGATCATAAGGCTTTAGTTTCCTAATGTGGTCAAGAGATCTAGAGAGAATAATGTCATAATTGAGACTACAGTTCTTGGAGTCAGGCAGACCCAAATTCAAATATTTGTTCCTTACTAGTGTGCCTTGGGCAGGTTGCATAATCTCTATGAGCTCCTATTTTTTTCATCTGTTGTATTCTCCATCATGTTATAGAGACAATAATGAGGCCTACAGATTTGACATTTACTTACCTGTTTGTTGTACTCTGAATGCTTTATGGAAATAAATGAAATAGAGGTAAATATTTGGTCAACATTCCCTCAATATTTATTAATAGCTACCATTTCTCTGTTCAATTTCACATATCCTTACCTGCCATATCTGTGGCAGGCATGAAGCCAGGTGCAAGGGATACTAGAAATAAGCAGGGCACATATTGCCCTCACCCTCAGTCCAGTGGGAGGTCCATTATGCACTCTTATGGAGGCAACACAGTGAGCTGAGCACAGTAATTGAGTTCAAGGTGTAGGTACTCTATCCTAAAGGAGCTAAAGAAACTATGGCACTGTAAGGTAGAGGTGGTTTAGGAAGGTTTCACAGAAGGGCCTGACATATATAAAGGAGGACTATAGGAATTGGTGCAAGAGGGAGAGGAGGTTGCAAGGACATTTCACGCTGAGGAGAGAACAAGTGCAAAAGCTAGCCCAGCACTAGTGTGCTCCTCAAAAGGCAAGTTTTGAGAACATTGGGCTTACCAAGGGGCAACTGCCAGGGGCAGACTGTACCAAATCAGGCTATTGGACACACTGGTTGTTGATTGAGAGAGTTGGTTCAAGATCCCCCATGACAACATATGTCACACTTAATTTCTTAAATCCTTGTCCGTATTGATTTCCCATCCTTCCAGAAGGCAAGTATACTCACAGAGGTTTACAGTGACCAACAATGATAGCCTGGGGAAGTTTCCCACAGGAACTGGACCATTTCCAAACTGTTTCTTGTCTGTTCTTGCACAAGAGACCATTTCTTTGAGACATCTTGGACTGGTCTGAAAGGGCTTAAGTATTAGAATGTGAGCATTTTGTATTAGATAAATCAAAACCTTTTGATCCTTTTAAATGTTTTAACTATTTTCTTATTTGGTAATATGCATATATTGATTAGAAATTTATATCACATCATAGAATTCCAGCATTGACTAGTGACACAGGAAAGTCCAAGTGGGCTCCTCCATTTTCTTCTATGTGCATCATTCTTCTTTCCTTCTTAGGGTCCTTCCCAACTCAACTTTTCTACTCTCCATGATTTTTTTCCCAATCTGTGTGGTTGCCCCCTGATAATGCTCAAGGTCAAGAAAAGATTCAAAAGAATGATAGCATCAAGTACTGCTAAGGATCTAGATGAACATGCTCCCAGGTAATGCCAATGGAAGTGAAACTGGTACATGTCTAGTGAGGATAATTTAGCCATATTCAAAGTCTTGATTTTGAATACCATTTGATGAGGTGATGCCACTTCTAGGAATGTCTCAAATAAATTTTTTTAAAGATTTTATTTATTTATTTATTTATTTATTTATTTGAGAGAGAGAGATCACAAGTAGGCAGAGAGGCAGGCAGAGAGAGGGGGAAGCAGGCTCCCTGCTGAGCAGAGAGTCTGATGCGGGGCTCGATCCCAGGACCCTGAGACCATGACCCGAGCTGAAGCAGAGGCTTAACTCACTGAACCATCCTGGCACCCCTCAAATAAATTTTTACCCTAAAGATTTAACCATAGATATAAACTTGGCCCCATTATTTAAAAAAAAACACAAAAATGAAGGAGTTTTAAGTATCTATTCAAATGGATGTAATCATAAATTATGTCTTTTCAGAAAGGAAAATGTTGGCTTATATTTACTACCATTGAAAAAAGCCCATACTATAATGTTAGGTGACAAAGGCAGATTACAGAACACTATGCTGAATGTGAAACTATTCCAATTAAAAAATAGAACTCACTCTTACTATCCTTTAGCTATAGATTTAGAAATAGAGAAATATTTTTCTATATTTTCTATACTTTTTAAGTGTCTTTCTTTTAAACACATATTACTTTTAAGATCCAAAGAAAAAAGACTATTTTCACTTAAAAAAAAAAAAAAGGTGTATGCTCTCCTTAGCCACATTTGGCACTAAGTCTTCCCGAGCAGGTACTCAGGAAAGCACCTTTATCATAAGTTCTTGTCAGCATAGAGTCCAGTGTCCATGCTTGTCTTAGAATTTCCTAAGTAATGGCCACCTTAAGGGAATGACTGGGTTTCTCTCCAGGAAATGTGGAAATAATTCCTCTCTTTCTGCTCTGGGGAAGGGGTTACTCTCAGCAGATGCATGAGAAACTAATTCTAGGAGCTGGGCACAATGGTTTTTATTCCCCCAGTTGTGTGAGGCTTGTCATCCAAGTTTAAAAGAAGTGCTTATGTTATGGTCACTTAATGAGAATTTGCAGCACAGGCATGTGTTGTCTGATGGTGCTTTGCTGTTCTTATAGTCTGAATCATCCCTTGTCCTGTGATAATTTCTTCATAGTTGCCTAAATACAGATTTCACCGTGTTCAACATGCAGGTGAGATGAGGGAAGCTCTTCAGAGACCTGTCCACTGCTTCTTATATCAGCAATTCATTTTGTAGCCGGGAGCTTGATATAATCTTCCCTCCACATGATCTATTGAACTTGTACGATTTCAGATCTGAATTTGAAAAAGAGTTATATGAATTGTCATATGTCCAGCCCCTAGTACATTTTGCTGATCTCTTTATGCAGGAGGAAAGAAAAAGCAAGGGGTTTTGTTTGTTTGTAGTTACTATTCCTCTATAATGTCCTCTTTTCTGTAATATCCTCACAATTAAGGGCAATGACAAACATTAATAAGCATTTTCTACCAATTTATAATTTACCATGTACTTTTGCACTCATCACTTCATTTGATTCTTATTAAGCGCTCTCTGAATATGACATAATCGTTGCCCTTTTCAAGGTGAGGCAACTGAAGCATGTAGAGGCTGTTATCAGCCCAAGTGTATTAGTTAGGACTCCTTTGGTTATAAATCCTGAAGCACAAATACATCTCGCTGAAGAAAAAGGAAGCAATTTATTAAGTCCAAGGGTAGATCTCGGCTTCAGGCACAGGTGAATCCAGGTGCTTGAGTGTTATTGTCAGATTCATCCTCCATGTCTAGGCTCTGTTTTCTCTGTGTTCGCTTCCTTCCCAGCAGATTTTTTCCATACAATGTGGAATAGCCCCACAGTTTGATATCTTACCGACTTAGCAACCCCAGTGGAAAGACATCTGTTTCCCAAGTATCTAGCCAAATTCCTAAGACTATTATTTGGTCTAGTCTGGTTCTTTTGTCCAGCTATGCACCTGTCACTGTGCCCAGGGAATGGAACCTTCCAATGGCAGGTCTTAGATGGGGTGAAGTCAACCCCACACTGTAATGTGAACTGAGAGTAGGAAAAGGTTCTTCAAAGTGAGACATCATACTGTTTGCAGAAGGGGTATGAACAGGAGGCAGACAGAAGCCCTAGCTCTTTGCTTTACCAAGCTGGTAGCTATTAAGTAGTGAGTTTGCACTCCTTATGGAAGGCTGGAGTAGGACATCTCACCTCTGAGAGGTTTTGCAGGAAGTCTGAAGACTAGAAACCACAGATTCTGCCATAGTTCTCAAACCATGCTGATTCCCGAACTTTAGACTATTTGACCATTAGATTATGTGGTTTTTCTTGAATCCATATATGCACTCAACATTATCTTTTGAATTAAAAATATATCGTGAGGCTGCTGGGTGGCTCATTCAGTTAAGTGGCTACCTTCAGTTCGGGTTATGATCTTGGGTCCTGGGATTAAGCCCCATGTCAGGCTCCCTGCTCAGTGAGGAGTCTGCTTCCACCTCCATCTCTCCCACCCACTCATGCTCTCTCTCTCTCTCACTCTCTCTCTCAAATAAATAAAAGCTTAAAAAGTTAAAATATATCATGACTTGTTTGGCCACTTCTTAAACATAGGTATAGCTATGATTAATATAAATCCGTGGAATGCACAGAGGGTTTTGGTCATAATGTTTATTTTAATTTATATAAAAAATTCATGTGTTATCCTGTTCAGGGTTTTCAGAACATTTTCATCTCTAAAAGGTGGGGTGGTCTCCAGGTTGAAATTACTTAGGAAGTCTTAGCATATTAAGATATTAAAATTCAATCTGAACGAGGGTTAGGAACCCATTTCTGCCATCATTTCTAATGACATGCTATTCCTTGCATATCAGTTTCCTGACCTGTACTGAGTATAAACTGTCCGGTCCACATAACTTGTTGTGAAGCTCTTACGTGGAAGTGGAACTGCTATCAAGTATTTTTAAAAACTTATAATATGGTATCATTGATATTTTATTTTTATTTGACTCCGTGCTCAAGGATATTGCTCTTAATGTGTTCTGCAAACCACTAATGGCCCTTGAGGCAAAATGTTCTTGTCCATTTCTAATATGATTGTGCAGATCAATGAAGATCTGTCTTCCTCTGTGATACACCACAGACTTACAGATTTTTTAAAGATACCTTTTCTCAATGTTATATATTCCAGGAAGCACATTTTATCTTTCTTATGCCCAAAACACACTCATGACTGTAAAAAGTGATCAACAATTTGAATTTTCTGTTTAATTTTCTATTGTATAATATACAGAAAAATGCACATATCCTAAGTATACTTTTGATTAATATTCAGAACTGACGACATTTGTATAACCAACATGCAGGTCAAGAGAGAACATCAGTAGCTCTCTAGAAACACACCTTGTGGCCCCTTCTCAGTTACATACCCCTGCCAAAGATAACCTCAACCCGACTTCTCACAGCACAAATATGCTTCATTTGTTTCTGTAGTCCATCTAAAAGAACTTATTTTATTCCTAGTTCTTTGAACATTGCATCTGTAAGAATTATCCATTTTGTTGTGTAGAGTAACAGATGGTACATTTTTTATTGCTGCACAGTATTCCATCATGTATTTATCTCTCACAACATATTAATTCTATTCATAGGGATTTGAGCAGTTTCCAATTTGGAGTTATTCCAAAAAGTGCTACTATTAAAATTCCATATAGGTCTTTAGGTGAGCCCATACATGCACTTTTTTATTGTATTAGGGAATGTGTAAGTTTACCTTTACTAGACACTACCAAGCAGTTTCCCAAAGCAGGTGCACCAACCAACATTCCCATAAGCAGTGCAAGACAGTTTTGTTTTCTCCATGTGCTTGCTGATACTTGGTGTTTTCTGCCTCTGTAATTCTAACCATTCTGGTGAATGTGTATACTTTTAATTTGCAGTTTGCATTATGGTTCTCATTTGCATTTTCATAATGAGTGATGAAGTTGAAATAATTTTTCGTATGTTTATTGGCCATTTGGACATCCTCTTTTGGTGGCACTCTTATCCACATATTATGCTTATTTTTCTTTGGGCCGGAATCAGTTTCCTATTGATTTGTAGGGAATGGTTAATCACTCACTTTTGCCACTTTATTGGCAGGAATATTTTTAAAGTTTTGATATTTATTTTTAAATATAAAATCTACTAACATTTCTCATCATGCCATTTCATTAATGATCCATTCTCAGAACAGAACATTGATTTGGACCCTATCTTTACAAAAACAATGCTAGCTGTTAGACATGCAATAGTAAATAAAACATGTGGTCTCCACCCATATGGTACTTACCATCTAAGAATGAGAGAGACAAACTATACACAAATACATGTATAACTTAAAGATGAAGCCAATTATAAAAATAGCAGGAAGCATTCAAACAGGGGAAAGGGATAGAATAAAAGGGCTTCTTTCAGCTCCACACACTTCTCTGTCATTTAATCTGAGACATAAAGCTAATAAATGCAGTGCCAAAAATGAGGGAAGAATATTCTAGGCAGACACAACAGCGTGTGCTATTCTCTGAGGTGGGAAAACACTTTGCATGTTCTAAGACTTGGAAGGAGGTGGTTTGTCTAGAGCATGGGTCAGCAAATTGTAAAAGGTAAAATAGGAAATATCTTGGGCTTTGCAGACCAGATGGTCTCTGTTGCAACTACTCAACATGTTGAGCATGAAGGCAGCCATAGACTAAATGTAAACAAATGCACATGGTTGTTATTTCAATAAAACTTTATTTACAAGAATAGTCAGTGGGCCAAATTTGATCCATGGCCATGTTTTGCCAACCCCTATTCTAGATCATGGAGAAAAATGTCAGTCTTTTACCTGGAATACCTTGGTGGGCCCCTAACTATACTTCCAGCTTCTAGTCTTACCTACAATCCATTCCCTACACAATATCCACAGCAAATATTTCAGAGTCCTAAATTAGATATTCTATAAGTAGAATATAAATATAAAGCTGGGATAAACTTGGGCTACATAGTGTAGGGATTCGTAAACCACTGATTTGTAGCCTTGATTTTAGAATGCAGTACTGAAATTTACTTTATATCTATGTGCATGGGGTTTAGTGATAACTGTGGCCAAGGGGAAAAAAGGGGCATAATAGAATATATATGCTCCAACTGCTCCAACTGCTAAGTCAAGCTTAGAGAAATCTCTTCCGTCTGAAAATCCACACATACCTGACTTTGTGTACTTCTCATTTTCTCCCTTCTGTTACACAGTATAGAAGAAACCCTTTAATTGCTTGGGTTTTGTATTCAGTTCCAGTAGCAGATATGTGTTACTTGAACAAATGGATGGATATAATGGTGCTCTAACCCTCTAACACTTAGTGAATAAACAGTCTAATAAAAGAATGAATAGCTTGAGTTTTGCAGGAGAAAAAAATCCAAAGATGATCCTGGAATTTTAGGCATGAGTGACAAGGGATGGGTGTGGCCTAATCAGAAATTAGGAAGTCAGGAGAAGGCTTTTTTTGTCAGGTTTCAGACATGGTGGATCTCTGGTGTGAGACATCAGTGGTGTGCAGGGGACAGGTAGAAATGACTTCTGAGGCTTGGGAGGGAGATTGGGCTGGATAAAGTAACTGAAACTAGAATAGTTTAAATACTAGGAGACAGAAGGAAAAGTGGTTCAAGGACAGAAAAAGTAGGTTGAAAGGTAAAGATGAGAAAGATAGGAAAATTTCCCATGGATGAAAAAAACTGAATAACTGTAAGATTTCTAGATTTTCCAGTAATAAAGCCATTCAGAAGGAATGAAAAGCTATATAGGCCCTCAAAGTCAATGCTATAATTATTCATTGACATTGGTATGAAGTTACATTAAAATTCACAAAATAGTGGGGGAAGTCATTAATGTAGATTCTTAACAAGATACTCATTTCTTAATTAAGAAAAAAATAACCATCTCCTCTTCTTTCTACTTTATATTGTGAAAGAACACAGAAAAATGTATCCTTAAAAAACTAGATTTGAAGTCAAGCATGGCTTGGATTCAAGTGCTAACCCTGCTACTCATCAGCTATTTGACCTTGAAATCTATATTAACTGTTCTAAACTTCAGTTTGTACATCTTTAAAGTAGGATGGGTAACAGTACTTTCCTCAAAGCATGGTTATAAGGACTGAATGGGATGATATGTATAAAAGCCACTGCCGTCAGCAGGACACAAATAAATGGGTGTTAGCAGTTATGACTTGAAGCATATCTTTTTTTAAAGATTTTATTTATTATTTATTTGACAGACAGAGATCACAAGTAGGCAGAGAGGCAGGCAGAGAGAGAGGAAGGGAAGCAGGCTTGCTGCCAAGAAGAGAGCCCAATGCGGGGCTCAATCCCAGGACCTTGGAATCATGACCTGAGCCGAAGGCAGAGGCTTTAACCCACTGAGCCACCCAGGCACCCCTTGAAACATATCTTCTTATCATGGCAATGTCCTCTGTCCCTGGAAGCCCTTGATTAAAATAGAACATACAACGTAAAGATACGGTTTAGGCACCAAGGTGGTAGGGATTGAATCTTGGCTCTGCCTCTTACAGCTGGGTAACCTAGGCACTTACCCTAATCTCCCAATTTCTCTGTCTGTAAATGGAAAAAATAAGAGCACTTCCTTCCCACGAATTAAAGAGTGGATACATTTAAGGCTGGGTGATGGACATCAAGGAGAGTATGTGATATAATGAGCACTGGGTATTATATAAGACTGATGAATCATAGACCTGTACCTCTGAAACCAATAATGCATTATATGTTAATTTAAAAATTTTTAAAATACATTTAAGGCTAGTAAAATAGTCTCCCACATAAAAATATCTATACATATTTTTGCAGTTTTATCATTATCATTATAGCTATGTAGCCATCCTAAAGCAAGACACAATGCATGTTTTATTTAGTCCTATTTAGTTCCTATTAGAGATCGTCCTGGAACTATATCAGAAGGATTATCCTAAAATTCAACATGTCAGACTCACAAATTATTGCTGACAACAAAGTCCACAAATTAGTCCCAATCGAGGTAGCCAAATTAATAGGAAATTATAGAAGACCACTTGCAGCTCTAAGGAACTCCCCAGTCTGTGTCTCAGTTGTTCCATCTCCAGCTGAGACCTCCTCTCAGTCTCTTTGTCTCCTCTCTGCCTCCTAGTGGGATAGAGAGCTCACGTATACTCTATGGAGAGAGTTGGACAGTATCCCACAGGGAGTTTGTTTGGGTTAGAGCCGGCAGAATATTGCGGGAGCAAGGTGGGACTCAGAGTCCCAGTTAGAACACAGAATTGAGGGGACCACAGGAATGAGATCCCAGAATTAAGAACATCAGAGAAAATTATTCTGTGGGGATGGAGCTTTACATAACGGTAGTGGCAGATGAGGTATTACAGAGAAGCAGCTTTTAAGGATGTCAGGAAAGAGGAATTCCCACGTCCTGCCTAGGATTGAACTACAAACCCAGTTCAGTAATTGAATCCCTGCTGAGCTGCACAGTAGCATCAAAGGTTCCAAGATTCCTTTCTGTATTTTCACTGCAATAGCAAAGCTCACAGACGGCCCCAGCTCCAGTCTTGTCTCTGCTGCTGTGAGACTCCTCTGCACCTCAGTTTCTCATGTGTAACATGGGAATCATGATAGGATCCACCTCGTTAGGATTATTGGTTTTCTACCTATATGAAGAGTGAGAAGAGAGCCTGGCACACATGTTTGTTATCACCATCACTGTCGCCATTGCATCGTTACAAGGGGCAAGTCTGCAGAGGAAGCTTGAGTTCTCAAAGTGTCAAGTGTCAAGGTGAAGCCCTGGCGAAGCAAAAGTGTGTTGGTTTAGAGTAGGGGCCTTAGAGTCAAGCAGAGATCCCACTTATCACACTTACTAGCCGAATGACCTGGGATAAGTTATTCATCACTTGAAGCCAGTTACTTTATCTGAAAAAATGGAAATCATAATCATACCTACCTTGCATTATTGAGAGGATTACATGACAGTAAGCATGAAGAATACTTTGAACTGTGTCTACATATATCAAGTGATCCATAAATAATAGTTGTTATTAAAACTGAGACCGCAAACATCATCCCCAGCTGTAACTTGAGTGTCAGGTGGAGAAGCAGAGGCATAGAGCTAAACAGGAGTCCTGGGCCTCCAGAGTCAGACTCACATAAGATGAGATTTGGAAAAGGCTGTCCCATGCTGCAGTGGTTTTTGCAGAAGTGTCTTGGCCTTCTACTTTGGGCTGTCAAAAGATCAGTAACTAAAATAAATGTAACTCCTATGACTAATCATGAGGGCTGTGTGGCTGCATATTATTGCTATGCCAAGGGAGGAGGGTGGAGGAATGGGCGGGGGTACAGATTGCTTCAGGGTCACCCAAGAGGCAGTGGTTATTCTTTAAGGCGAGGTCATGGCCTCTATCGTTGGGGTAACTACACCCACATCCCTCACGACTAACACAAAACGCTTTGCCCTCATTGCTGAAAAAAAAAAAAGATGTTTCATAAGGGAATTAATAAACAAGCCAAAGAAAATTCTCATCTTCCTTTTAATTATAGAAGAGTGATTGCTATGCTAATCATAATCAGCATCAAGGTCAAAAGTTTCCACCACTCCGGAATGAACATTTAGAAAATAAATTAACCAGAATACCAATGCTATTTCTGAACTCCCAGCTCACGTGGGTTTGAGATAGAAGGCTATATCTTTTAAGTGTCTTTTAAGAGGATCCATGTAATGCTGATACATTGATTAGATAAATGTCACTCCACAAAGCTAATGCCCAATGTGGGGGGGTGGGGAGGATTAGGAGGCCCACAAATTAGTGTAATTGCCTAGACTGCCAAGGTAAATACTGGTGATTTGTTGTCATGAGTAAGATCTTTCTTCATCTCTGGCAGGTGTCACTGCAGGATGTGTTGAAAGTACTTGGGTCTCAGGTTAATGTAAGTAATGAAATATTAATGTATTTGAATAATTCTAATACATTTTCATTTCCTCCTGGGTATTGGTATTGCAATAAAAATAACGCTTCAATGTCTGTGATTTTACGAAGTTAGACCCCTACCTCACACCATATACAAAATAGATTATAATTGTAAGACAAGTCAAATAAAAGTTTAAGAATATTGATACAATAAAATATTCAGCCATAAGAAGTAATGCAGTACTGATACCTGCTACAACTTAGATGAACTCTGAAAATGTTATACTAAGTAGGAGAAACCAGACCCTGAAGTTTGCACATATTATATGATTCCATTTACATGAAATGTCTAGGACAGACAAATCCTTTGAGACAGAAAGCAAATAACTCATCACCAGGGACTGGAATGAGGAGGGGATAGAAAATAACGGCTAAGGGGTATGGGGTTTCCTTTGGGGTGATGAAAGTATTTTGGAACTAGATAGAAGCAGTGATTGTGCAATGCTGTAAATCTTTTAAATGCCTCCCAAAATGCACAGTGGTTAATTTTATAAGAATTCCATCTCAATTTTAAAATGTTTAAGGTTATTAGAAAAAATGTAGGGTAGTATTTTTTAAGTAAGGAAGAATATTTTTTAAGTAAGGCAGAGACCTTAAAGCCATCAATCAAAAAAGGAACCAATCTGTACATACGAATTAAAAGTATCTGTATTGCCAAAGATACCATAACCAATGTAAAAACAAGTATAAACAAACAGCATTCCAGAAGAAAGTGCCAGGCGACATTCAAGGCTCTGAGAGACTTTCAGATATCACTGAGGGCTTGGACATCACCCTACCCTATACCTGATCTGATGCTTAAACTCCTCCTTCCATATCTAGTATCTACCAGGATGCATTCCATCCTGGGGAGCTCTTCTCTTCTGCACATGGCCTAGTCCATATTCAAGTAACTCCACTGTCTTCAAAATGTTTTCTTACATTGAATCAGATTGTCCTACCTAAGGATCCCAGTAGCTGGAGTGGTTTTTAGAGCACAGGCCTTTCATTCAGAGAAATTCAGGTTTGTTTATTTACCACTCTGTAATCTTGTGCAAGTTCCTTAACCATTCTACACCTCTATCTTCCCTCATCTGTTAAAGAGGGTCATGTGTCCCTCACTGGGGTAGTCAGAATTAAGTTAGATAGTATCTGCCAAATGCCTAGCAGAGATCTTGGTACATCGTAGGCTTTCAATAAGTGGTGGCTGCTTTGATTTGTTCCAGAGACACAAACAGAAAATGGTTTCTGTCCTAACACGTGGCAGTTTTCATTCACTCATTTACTCTTTCCGCCTTCCTGCCTTTCTGCCTTCCTTCCTTCCTCATCTGAAGACCTTACTGTGGCTACAAGATCCTAT
This sequence comes from Mellivora capensis, assembly GCA_004024625.1. NCBI lineage: Eukaryota > Metazoa > Chordata > Mammalia > Carnivora > Mustelidae > Mellivora > Mellivora capensis. The sequence continues at coordinate 208,910 of PISX010001187.1, forward strand.
ATACAATCAGGCCTCACACCAACCAATCTTCCTGCTGCTAACTCTCTTACTTTACCATTCACCCTTTCTCTCTTTTGACTTGTCCACATTATTTTTTTTAAGTATATATATATTTTTAATTTCTTTTTAGCGTAACAGAATTCATAGTTTTTGCACCACACCCAGTGCTCCATGCAATGCGTGCCCTCCATAATACCCTCCACCTGGCTCCGCCAACCTCCCACCCCCTGCCCCTTCAAAACCCTCAGGTTGTTTTTCGGAGTCCATAGTCTCTCATGGTTCATCTCCCCCTCCAATTTCCCTCAATTCCCTTCTCCTCTCCATCTCCCCATGTCCTCCATGTTATTTGTTATGCTCTGCAAATAAGTGAAACCATATGATAATTGACTCTCTCTGCTTGAGTTATTTCATTCAGCATAATCTCTTCTAGTCCCGTCCATGTTGCTACAAAAGTTGGTTATTCATCCTTTCTGATGGAGGCATAATACTCCATAGTATATATGGACCACATCTTCCTTATCCATTCGTCCGCTGAAGGGCATCTTGGTTCTTTCCACAGTTTGGCGACCATGGCCATTGCTGCTATAAACATTGGGGTACAGATAGCCCTTCTTTTCACCACATCTGTATCTTTGGGGCAAATACCCAGTAGTGCAATTGCAGGGTCATAGGGAAGCTCTATTTTTAATTTCTTAAGCAATCTCCACACTATTTTCCAAAGTGGCTGCACCAACTTGCATTCCCACCAACAGGGTAAGAGGGTTCCCCTTTCTCCACATCCTCTCCAACACACGTTGTTTCCTGTCTTGCTAATTTTGGCCATTCTAACTGGTGTGAGGTGGTATCTCAATGTGGTTTTAATTTGAATCTCCCTGATGGCTAGTGATGATGAACATTTTTTCATGTGTCTGATAGCCATTCGTATGTCTTCATTGGAGAAGTGTCTGTTCATATC
>PISX010001188.1:0-83178 GCA_004024625.1 Mellivora capensis
GCCTATCAGTCGATGGGCCTCTGGGCTCTTCCCACAGTTTGGCGATTGTGGACATTGCTGCTGTGAACGTTGGGGTGCACGTGCCCCTTCTTCTCACTACATCTGCATCTTTGCACTAAGTACCCAGTAGTGCGATTGCTGGGTCGTAGGGCAGCTCTATTTTTAACTTTTCGAGGAGCCTCCGCACTGTTTTCCCAGTGACTGCGCCAGCTCGCGTTCCCGCCAGCAGCACAAGAGGGTTCCCCCTTCTCTGTATCCTCGCCGACGTCTAACACGCTCATTTCCTGATCTCCTTCGGAATGAAGGAGAGATGCGACCCTTGTTACAATCTGTTGTACTTGCTACTGTCCATGTTTCTGTCGTTACGTACACAAGTAATGCTCTGTAGCGTCTCCCGAGTTAGTGACCTCACGTGCGCCTGAGAGACTTTTGGCCTGTGTTGTGTTGTTTTAAATTGGGTGGTGATAGGGGCGCTTTCTCAGGTCAGCTCGCTGATTGTGTTGCTGGTGTGTAAGCTGTACCTTCCTCGTGTGCAGATTACTCCAAGGGCTTCGGCGGCAAGTATGGCATCGACAAGGACAAGGTGGACAAGAGCGCCGTGGGCTTCGAGTACCAGGGCAAGACGGAGAAACACGAGTCGCAGAAAGGTGCCTCCCATTTTCTCTTCTCCTCTCGCCGGCAGCTGGTGGCCTGATGGGGGTTGGCCAGAGGGGAGGGAACCCCTGAAGTTAGATGCCTCTTTGTAATTCAGTACTGCACCTGGAAAGGGCAGGTCCCCAGCACAGCTGTTACATGAGGAAACCATATCCTGACACGTGTCCGGCCCCGGCGCCCCAGCCGCTGTCTGTGATAGCGGCTGTGTGTCGCACGTCTGTGTCGTAAATGGGGAGGCGTGGCGGCTCGCTGGGGCTGCTTTGGGCCGCGTGTCTTGGAGCTTCGTATGTGGGGTCCTCTGTGTGTGCTCACGGTGCCGAGGGAACAGGTCAGGCTGCTTTCCAGACGCTCTCAGGGTGGCCCTCTACGGTGTAGCAGGTGGTGTGTGTCTGCCCGTGCCCCCTGCTGACCCCAGACCGGGGTCTTCTCTCGTGTGTGCAGACTATGTGAAAGGGTTTGGAGGCAAGTTCGGCGTACAGACAGACAGACAAGACAAATGTGCTCTTGGCTGGGATCACCAGGAGAAATTGCAGCTGCACGAATCCCAAAAAGGTAACGTTTGTTATGCCGGCTCCTACTTGAGAACATTCTAGAAGTTTGTTTCCGTCCACAGGTCCGCCAGTGTGTCGTGTTCTTGCTACATTTCTGTCGTGTGTCCTTTTCTCTCCACCGTTTGGGGTTGTCCTGTGCCTGCCGTGTTTTTGAAAGACGCCCCCGCTAGTGTAGTGATGAGCCCTCCTCCCCCGGGAGCTGCTGTGATGAGGGGGTGCCGTGCCCGCCGGTGCTCCCGGAGCATCCTGGGAACACCGTTTCCTGCCCGCCTGTGCGTTCCCGCTGACCAGGTGTGCCGCGGGTGCTGCCTGCGCCCGGCAGCGTGTTCACATCAGGACGAGCACCGTCCCTGGGACCAAGGCTGCGGGCTGGGGTGCGGGCCCTGCCGCGGGTGCCCCGGCCTCGCACCCGCCCTTGCAGCCAGCACGCTGGCAAGTGGGGCCGACCTGCGGGGCCCTGTGGTACTTGTGCACAGCGTGTCTCTGCCTTACACGCACAGAGATGCACTCTCGGGCCCGCAGCGCAGGTAGGACCCCAGAAGGAGACCTCCGAGCGTGGAGTGCTTTTCCGGAATGATTTCGTTTGCAGTTCCTAACATCTTTTCAGACCTGGGCTGAAGCGTCATGAGTTTCAGTGTGTCCTGTAGCCTCGGCACTGACTCGGGCCTGTGTGTGAGCCCGGGAGCTGGCTCCGGCCCCGGGCTGTGCTGCCGAAGCGAGCGCAAGCTCTGTGTTCTCTAGACGACGTGTGTGACGCTTGCACTTGCTGATACAATCCTAACCAGACCGTGTTTCCTCTCTCGGTTTTCCCCACTGTTGCTTGTGGCTTTTCAGATTATAAGGCTGGTTTCGGAGGCAGATTTGGTGTTCAGTCCGAGAGGCAGGACTCCTGTGCTGTGGGGTTTGATTACAAGGAGAGACTGGCCAAGCACGAGTCCCAGCAAGGCATAGTCGCTCACCAGCCCTGCCCCTCCCTCCCCCCCTCCAGTGCAGCCGCCTCTAGCACGGACTTCAGGGGCTCAGCCTTCCGAATTAGCCGCTGGCAGGGGCACGTGGCTGTTTTCAGCCCGGTTTGGGGCTGGGGTGATTCTGACTCGCAGGCCTTTCTGCCCCTGCCCTTTAGAACTCGTGTCTGGTAAGAGGAGTCATTCTCAGGGTAACATCCTCCTAACCCTGTAACATGACGAGGGGTGGGGTGGGCTGTCCTTGGTCTCCTAGGAGCTCCTGCCGCTGACCGTGACCGCTGGGAGTTACCCAAGGAGCTGTTTGGTTCCGCCGGGCCCCAAGCCTTTGTGTTCTGTGTGGTCTCTGTGTTTCCCTTGTGGTGGTGGCCTTGGCTGAGGTGGGGATGTTTTCTTTTTGTTTTTTTTTGGGTGACACCATCTACGTGTAGCTTCCTCGCACAGAGCCACTGGTATGTGCTCAAAACAGGAAAGAAATGAAATTTCTAGATTTAGATATTAGGACTCTGGCCAGTATGTTTCTTTAATGATCAGTTTTTGTTTTTTTTAGATTTTATTTATTTATTTGACAGACAGAGATTACAAGTAGGCAGAGCAGCAGGCAGAGAGAGAGAGGGGGAAGCAGGCTCCCTGCCGAGCAGAGAGCCCGATGCGGGGCTCGATCCCAGGACCCTGAGATCATGACCTGAGCCCAGGGCAGAGGCTTTAATCCACTGAGCCACCCAGGCGCCGCTAATGACCGTTCAGTCTTTAACCGAGTTGTTAGAACGGGGGGCGCAGCTGGGAGAGCAGTGATGGCCTGAGATTTGGGGGCAAAGCTCAGGTGTCCAGTGCCAGGGTCCCGGCGGGGTGCAAGCACGCACTTGGGTCTGTCCGGGAGATGGTGTGGGGACAGCCTCAGGGCTCCATGGCAGCACTGCATGACTGCCCTGTAGACCTGTGTCGCCGGGACATAAGTCTTCGGCCGGTAGAATTCCCCCATGGAGTTATTTTTGCTTTTGAAAAAGCGCGAGAAGCCCACGGTTGAGCTTCCTTTTAGCACGTACAGAGCAGGACGCAGGAAGGGCTGCGGCTGGTCAGCCATTGCTGGGTGGAAGACTGTGCTCTTGAAGCAGTGCCCCCCACCCCCTGGCCCGCGCTGTGGCCTCCTTGCCCTCACTGCCTGCCCGCCCGCACCTGGCACCCTTTCTGTCCCTCGGGAGAATGCGGGAAAGCATGCACACACCTCTTCTCTGCCTCGCACCTGCCTGCCTCCCGAACACCAGTGGTGGAATCCAGACTCGCCTTGCAAGTAAAGACGCATCGTTTGGTGGCTCTCGTTTCTTTTTGCGCTGGGTGCCTTTTCCTGGGCTGTTTCTGGGTCTGCATGGCTCTGGTGGTGTCGCTGTGCTGCTCCTTGACCCCCAAGTAAGCCTTGTGTTGCGCCTCCTTTCAGATTACTCCAAAGGATTCGGCGGAAAATACGGGGTGCAGAAGGACCGCATGGATAAGGTGAGTGTTTCCGACCCAGGGCTGTCTTTTCTGCGGATAGTTCGGGAATTCACGGAGGTCCCGCTGGGTGTTGCTCGGGCGGTCTCCGGTGGGTGGGAGCTCACACGTTCGGAGGGACAGACCCTGAGTGCTGCTGCCCATGTGCCAGGCCTCACCTCACTTGTTGGGAGTGTCCTGTCTGGGGCCGCGCAGGGCAGATGCTGTCCCTGCCCGCTTGGTGGTCGGTGTGGGCTGGACCCCCCGTCGGACCCTGCACACGAGACGGGGGGCCAACGAGACTGACAGCCCAAGAGCGTGGCGCTCTCTGAATTCAGCTTAGTCGGAAACCACTTTGGAAACCGGGTTCCTTGGTCTTACGGGCCATGGTAGAAGAGCCCATTGGCCACGCGTGGGTGCCAGCTGCCATGTTGGGGCCTCCAGATCTGGAACGTCTGTGTTGCTGTGGAAGGCCCGTGGCCCAGTGTTCGTCTAGAGCCAGAGCCTAAGTGCTGGGCCACCTCTTGCAGCGGGCTCCCTGGGATACCCCTGTTCCTCTCGCCAGGGACTTTGTCCCTTCTGCTGGCTTCAGAGTCTCGGCGGGTCAGTCTTAAGCACGTGTTGGGTGGCTGTTCTCATTTACAGCCCGACTACATCAGCATAGTGAACTTAGGAGCTGCACGCTGGGGACAGGGAGCAGTTCTGTCCCCTCAGGTCAGCTGAACAAAGACAGGCTGTCCTGCCCAGTCCTGTGCCTGGCCCTGGTCACCGATGGCAGGGCTGGTCCTCCTGCAGTCCTGCTCCGTCAGGCTCAGAGCTGGCCACCTGGATATTGTCACCCTGGGGGACCCTACCACGTGACTGTGTGGGCCCCGGGAGCAAGTGGCAGGGGCACAGGCTTGGAAAGAAGGTGTGGGAACTACCCAGGTTCCAGTAAACGTGTGCAAGGGGTTCAGAGCCAGGTGGTGACATGAGGTTGTCGCCGAGAGAGGTGGGGCCCCTGGGACATGGGTCTGCAGTGGACCCTGGGGTGGCAGAACTGGTGAGAGCTGTCCCGCGTCCTGGGCCCGGGGACAGGGAGCTGCGTCCATGTTGGGGAGTAGCAGCAGAGGGAGAGGGTTCTGGTCGGGAAGGAGGAGGTGGGCGCGGTGTTGGGGAGATAGCACAGCTGAGACAAAAGCCCCTAGGGAGGCGGCAGAGACAACCCCGAGCGGCGCCGGAGAACCGGCTGGACGAGGCTGTCACCCCTGGAGCCGCGGGGAGCAGTCGGGAGGGCGCAGACACCCTCTTTCCTCAAGGCTGCAGGGCAGGGCGAGGGACAGGCATTGGGAGACCTTTCTGGGAAGAGGCGTGGCAGACGTGGGCAGTTTTGGGAGTTTGGTCAGGGCAGCCCAGCAGTTGCACGTGGAGGAGAGGCAGGCATGGCTCGGTGACGCCTGGGTGTGCAGATGGCCTGACTGGATGCTGCTGGATTGAAAGGGCAGGTGGTGACGGGGGAGGAAGGCTGTGTTGTGTCCCCTGTGCCGCTGGCGCTGCACCCCGCAGAGCAGCCGCTCTCCCTCAGCCTCGCGTGGCCGTGACCTTCAGCTGCTCGTCTCCACCGGGCCCCCTTCCTCCTCGCTCGTGCGTCAGAAGCAGCTGCGTCCTGAGCCCCAGACGCGTTCCTCCAGGAGGTGTTTACGGGGAAACCGAGGACGGCCGGGGAGCCGGCGGCCTGTCCGTATGCGTCTGAGTCCGGCTCTGGATGGGCGGTCATCACTGTCACTGCGCTGTGGCGGAGTCGGGTCCTCTGCAGGACGGAAGGCTGGGACCTCGAGCGTCGGGGCCTGGATGATGAGGCCCCGTGTGGCTCCCGCGTGGCCCAGGGCGCCGTCCCTGGTAGAGCAGAGGCTCGGGGTTCCTGCCAACATGCAGGGCTCTCTCGGGGGCCCAGGAGGGTGGGGGGCTTGAGAAGAGCCCAGAGTCGGGTTATCGCTGATGCCGATGTGTGTTTTGTGGGGGTGGGGGGGGCGCTTGTTGACTGTTTTCAGAGCAGTTTCAGCAGACATGGGGCAAAGCGACAGGTTTCCGGTACACCCCTGCTTTCCCTTGTGCACAGCCCCTCCCGCTACCAGTTACTAGCCCTCCCGACACCCCCCAGCCGCCGCTGCCCCAGGGGCACGCGCTTGTACTGCCCACGAGCCTGCGCGGACACGCGCTCATTGCCCAGAGTCCTTGGCTGACATTGGGTTTGCCCCTGGCCTTGCACACCGCGTGGGTTTGGGCAGATGCGGGACGCCACGCCCCGTCCGGTGCGGCGTCACACGGGGTAATCTTCCCGCCCCGACGCCATCGTGTCCTCCGGGAGGTGGGCATGAGACCGAGACCCCTGGGCGCCCCCGGTGGTGCTTTCGGGAGCTGCAGGGCTGGCCCCCACCTTGGGGCGAGGTAGAAGGCCTGGCGGGCTAGAAGGGGCAGGAGAGTGCTCCCCTGATTTTCCCACTTCTGTCTCCATAGAACGCTTCCACGTTCGACGACGTTGCCCAGGTGGCCCCCGCGTATCAGAAGACCGTCCCTGTCGAGGCAGGTGAGTCGCGGCTGGCCCCGGTGCTGCAGTAGTGCCGTCATGAGCACCTTGTAGGCTGGGAGCGCTGGGGAGCGACCTTGTCCTGCTCACTGCGGGGAAGGGGTTCTGCTGTGCCTCCATGGAAGGCCTGCATGTCCCTGCAGCCTGTCGCCACGCTCTGCCACTGGGGAGGGGGGTCTTTGTGTGTTGGGGGCACCTTCCAGGGCAGAGCTGGGTCAGCCGCCCACCTGCAAGGGCCCCCCTCACAGCCAGGGACCAGGTTCTGGGAGGTTGTAGTGCCTGCCGGGCCCTCTCCTGCCCCGGCTGGCCAGTGAGGCTGGTGAGCCGCGGCTGTGACACGAGGAGTGTGTTGCTTGCGCAGAAGCTGGAGTAGACGCTCTCGCCGTTCCCCTCTGCGGGTGCTGCACCCGACTGCTGCCGCCGGCCCTTGTTGCTGGCCCCCGCCAGGGAAGGCACCTTCTACCCGCTCCGGCCGCGTGGGCCACACCCTGAGGAGGATCGCTGAGTTGGAGAAAATGTGTAGAAAGTGCTAAGTGGAGGGGAGGCGGAGTGTCCCCGTTGTTTCCTGTGGACACCCTGGGTCAGCAGCTCCCAGACCTGGGGGTCTCGGGACCCTCTACCCCTCTACGCTCGTAGGGATCGTTGGTGGGGCTAGTGTCTCTTGATCTTTGCTGTAGTGGGATTGAGACACAGGAATTTAAGATTTCGCTTATTCACTTAAAAACGATGAAACATCCCACGTTGACATCATAATACTTTTTTTTTTTTTTTAAAGATTTTATTTACTTATTTGACAGAGATCACAAGTAGGCAGAGAGAGGGGGAAGCAGGCTCCCTGCTGAGCAGAGAGCCCAGTGCGGGGCTCGATCCCAGGACCCCGAGATCAGGATCTGAGCCAAAGGCATCGGCTTAACTCACTGAGCCACCCAGGCACCCCAACTTTATATGGAAAAAATAACCACATTTTTGAAGCAAAACCTGTGCAGAAGTGTGGCATTGCTTTGTGTGTCTGTAAATCTCATTAGTCAGGGACCTTTGCTCCGGAGCTGTTGCTGCTTCGATCTGTTGTGGTAAGTGGTGTCTAGGCGGGAACTCTGGACCCCGCAGTTAACCCGTTGGGAAAGAGAAGAGCATTACCCTAGCGTCTCGGGTCATGGCGGCTGTGCTCTCGTGGCCCTGCCCTTGGACAGCCAGTGTGTTCCTGGTGCTCCCAGAGGGTTCGTGTCCCTGACAGAGCGCGTGGTTCCAGAACAGGCAGTGGACGTTTGCAGAGTGCTAGATCATCCAGTTAAGCTGAATTTCCCAGCGTTGTGTTTCCCATTTTGCCATCCCGCCAGTGACGCTTGTGTTGTGACCAGTCTCACCGGAGTCCTTACGTGAACCCGGGGGCTGTTATGCTCCGAGCAGATACAGGGTTTCCACAATTACGAATTTTTCTTGGGAGCTTGAGTTTTCCCATTGACGAGAGAGACTGAGTTGATTCATCTTAGAGAGAAAGCCTGCCAGATGCACAAGACACACACCCGTACCTCATCCGTTGTCAGGGCAAAACGATGCTCCGTGAAGGGTCCGGCAGCTCAGCACATGAATGGTTCTGCCCGAGACCCTGGCAGGACGTGGTCTGTGGCCCCTCCCCTGCCAAGGAGATGTGCTTAGGGCCTGAGATTTACGGAACAGCAGTGCTCTGTGCGGGGTCGTCAGGCCCCGTCCTCAGGGAAAACGTTCTTGTCCCCTCCTGAGCGTGCGCTGCCAAAGAATCCAGCGCCGTTTGGAATAGGAAATACTCCCGATGCCAGGCTTGCGCCCTCCGGCAGGCCCCTAGGACGTCCGGGAGACGGGGGTGCGGAGGCTGGCCTGGGACCGGCGGGCTGAGCCAGCTGCTGGGGGACACCTGCACGCGACGCCAGGCTGGGGTCGGGGGACACGCTGCCGCTCTGACGCCCGGCGTGCATCTCTCCTCCCCTCTGTAGTGAACAGCAGAACAAGCAACATCAGAGCAAATTTCGAAAACCTGGCGAAGGAGAAGGAGCAGGAGGATAGGCGGAAGGCGGAAGCCGAGAAGGCCCAGAGGATGGCGAAGGAGAGACAGGAGCAGGAGGAGGCCCGGAGGCAGCTGCACGTGAGTGTGCCTACCTAGGCCCGTGGTCCAGAAGCTTCTCCATGGAAAACGTTCAGAACTCTCGTTCGAGGCTCTGCTCTTAGGAACTGTACCCTCAGCTACACACAAGGCGGGCGGAGCCTTTGACCGCCAGGTCCTAGCCGGTCAGCCATGCTGCTCCCGTGCCCGCCGCCCCTGCAGAGCCCTGGGCCCCACGTGGGGCCGACGGTCTCTGTTCTGACCTGTGGCCCTCTGGAAGCCCCTTCCTCCTGGGGGGGAGGCTGAGAATACAGAGGGACTCCCTGTGAAGGAGCAGAGCCGCTCTCTGCCTTCTCTTTCAGCTGCTTCTTCTACTTGTACCTGTGCTCACTGTGTGTGTCCTGTCCTGCTGCCAGAGCCAGGAGATTGGGGGTCCTGGTCCTGCTTCTTCCTCGGCCTTCTCCACGCGGCCTGCATGTCTGTGGCTCTGGTCCCCACAGTAGCAGCGGCCGACCAGGCAGCCTGAGCCCAGCCGCTCCCTGTGCTGTGGCCTCACGCTCTCCTGTGGAGCGGGGACGGGGAGCTCACCACCTCTCTTTCTCGGGTAGTTACGAGGCGGGGTCATAGATAAAGCCTGTGATGTTCTTTCATAAGCCGCAAAGCTTTGTTGCACTCTGTAGATGTTTCCTCCCCAAAATCAGTACTTAGGGCTCAGAGAACCCCCATCGAGAGGGAACGGAGGATTGAGGAAAGGAACGTGCTGTGAGCACTGTAGAGACGAATTAAATAGAATCTGAGGGTTGTTCCATCGCCGGCAGAATAAGAACAAGATGGTGTAATTGCTTCTTGTTTCTGTTCCGGGATTGCTAGAAATGTTGGCAGTCAAATGCTCTACCACTGAGCTATACCCCCAATTGCTAGAAACTTTTGAATTAAAGGGGTTGCAAGTTAGGTTTTCTTGGTTGTCCAGCTCACGGGTACACACGCTGTAGGGCGGCTGGTAGTGGTTTCATGGAGAAATTACTGCCTTCCTCATTTTAAGCCTGCATGCTGGGACTGCCGAGTCCCATCGGCATCGGGACGGCCCAGCACGAGCTGGTGGCTTGCAGACGGCTGTCACCGTGGTTCCTTCTGGCATCTTTGTTTTGCCTTGTCTTGCTATCTCTTCTGCCATCCTGTCCTCTGCTTCCAGCCGCTGCCCCTCGCCTCTGCTGGTCCTGGGGAGCCGCTCAGACTCCAGAGTCCTCCGGGCCATGGGCCACTCCCATCGGCAGGAGGGCAGGACTCCACGAATCCACACGCACTGGACTCTCGGGTCGTGCTGGCTCGCCGTGACAAGTTATTGTCTGCAGCCAGCGGCTGTGAGGGGCCGTCACAGACCCTCCCCACGGCAGCTCAGGTGTGAAGGGCAGCTCGGTGTCTGGCCATGCCTTCGGAGCCCACCTGGACACGCTCCCTCCACGGGAACACCCACCCCCAGTGTTTAAGCTGGGGCTGGTTCCAGGCAGCGTGGGAACCTGACCGTCTGGCTCGCCGCAGGGCGGAGACCAGGGAGGGTTCTGTTCCGGCTTCTGCTGCTTCCTGGCACCGGCCCCTCTTGGTCCACATCTGTCTCTTCTGTGACATCAGGCTGTCCGCATAGGTTTCCTGGGGCTGCCATCCCACACGATCCCAGACTCTGCCTCGGAGCAGCACACGTGGACCCTCTCTCAGCTCTGGAGGCTGCGAGGAGACCCATTTCCTGGCCTTTTCCAGCTTCTAGAGACACTTGCGTTCTTGGCCCGGGGCCCCTTCCTGGCCTCTGCTTCCGTGGTGACCCCTTCTGATGGGTCTCCCACATGCCTGCGTCCCTCTTGGTGGGAAGGACCCTGTGGTTACGTCAGGCCCACCCAGGGATCCTGGCATTGTCTCCCACCTCCCGTCCCTAACTGCTTCCATCCTCTGTCCCTTTGGCCCTGCAAGGTTGCCTCTTCCCAGGATCTGGGGGCTGGGGTACCTGCGTCGTTGAGATGCCAGCCCCCGCTCTGGCCCCCAAAGATTCCCGTCTGTCCCGCGTGCCTGTAGGTCTGCAGAATCTCAGTCCCGCCCGTGGCAGCCCAGAGGCTCGAGGCCCTCCTCTGGTCACCTGTGTGAGGTCTGGGCCAGGCACGGGGTGGCCACCTGCCTGCACCCTGTGCTTTGCGTGGTGACAGCAGGAGGACTGGGGGCCCCTTAGGTTCTGTGTGTTGGTGATGTGAGATCTTCACTTCACCTTGTGCTGAAGTCTCTGTGCTTAGTCCTCCCTGTGCTTTTCTCTGGCAGTGAGCATGCGGTTGTGTGAGCCTGGGTGGACCTTTCTCTGGTCACCTGACCGCCCCTTGCCTTTCGATTCCAGGAGCAGGCCCAGGCCCAGAAGCCGACGCCCCCAGCCTCCCCAACTCCTCAGCCGGCTCAGGAGAGGCCGCCCCCAAGCCCTGTCTACGAGGTTGGTGTTCTCGCTCAGCGTGCAGATGAGTCTGGCCCCCCAGAGACACCCTTCCCAGGTCGATGTGACTGTGCATGGAGAGGGGTCCCCTACTCCACTCTGCTTGATGCCCCACCCAAGGGGATGGCCCTTGTGAGTGCTGGGAGACCCATGCTGGCACATCCAGCCTCTCCCCGTGTGTGTGGCCGCCCCCGCTGGCCTTGCTGGCCCAGCCTGCTGCCTCCCGGGCAGCTCTCCTGACGCCGCGTAGATGATTTCTAGTCTTCGTGTCGCCGGCTCTCTGCCGCATTTGACGCTTAGTCTGGAAACCCATTTCCTGGCACATGAGGCGGCTTCACCAGCTGGCCTTGCCAGCTTTCCCTCCCAGTCCTTCTTGAACATCGTGTTCCCCGGTGACCGCCCTTGGCCCGTAATCCTCGTTCCCATTATTGGTGCCTTGTGGTCGCCGGCTCATGTCCTGTCTTGTTGACTGGGCTCCCCGCCTCACCGCTCCTCATTCTGCCGCGGCAGAGGTCTCTCGGGAGACCGCTGGTGCTGCCTCAGTGGCCACCTGGCTGAGCCCGGCATCCTGTCTCCTCTGTCCCCACGGCCACTGCCCTGGTTCCCTTGCCCACCTCTTTCCCCGGGGCATTAGGGCCACTGGGTGGTGAGGAACAGAAGCTGCCTCAGCTCAGCTGACATTTGAAGGGGTGAGCCTCCCGGTTAGCTCAGGAACCACAGAGCTCCGGGCAGCAAGCCTGCATCTCGGGGGAAATCTCGTGGCCACTGGGCTCCCTCTGTGTGGTGCCCGTGTCTTTCTGGACTTGTAGGCATTGGGGCATGACCTTGGGCTCATAACCCAACCTCATAACTGGCAAGAGGGGCCTTGAGCGATCTCCCCTCATCCTGTTGCACTGGTGGAGTTGGTCCTCTGAGAAGGGGGCGTGGCTTGCTGTCCCTAGCCGGAGGGCAGGGGAGCCCGTGACTGGCAGCCCTGTCAGAACCACGTGAGATGCTGGGGGCAGAGGTGCTGATGCCAGAAGACAGGGAGTGGGGGGCCGCCGGCAGCCCAGGATGGGGTCCCCCGCCCCTCCGGGCTGCTCTGGGTCCGCGGGGCAGCCGGCACAGTGCCCCCGTACCGCAACCGGCCTCTGGCCCTCTAGGGCATCCCCGCACATCCATGGACTCTGGGCCTGTCGCTCCTTTGTGGCTGGATCCTTGAGTGGCACAGGGCCTGACCTGGATTCAGGGTCCCCTCTCCGTGGCCTCCCTACTGGCTCTCACGGGCTGCCCGAGCCACGATGGTCATCAGCCAACAGAAGCCAGTACTTGACCCCACTAGTTCTTACTGGAGCTTTTCTGTGTGTTCCCTTCTCTCTCTGACCCCCCTGAGGGTACCTTAGGATGGACCCTGGTCAGAAACACGGCCTAAAGCCACTTCCTTCCATTTGGGTCAGAAGTCGTGCTGACTGAGCAGCCTGGCGTGGACCCCCCCGAGTGCCTGCGCTTGCCTGGAGCTCTCCCTTCCCCTGGGGGGATTTGGGCAGACTTGGCCCTTTGGGCTGAGAAGGGGGCGTGATGCTGTGAAGCCGCCAGGAAGGGCATGGCAGGCCTGGTGGGGCCTCCCTCGGCGGCTTGGCGTGGTGCTGTTCCCCACGGGCTCTGTGGTTTCGTCACTACGGGATTCCGGGGGGTCAGGGGCTGGGATGGGGCAGTGGGCGGGAGGCTGTTGTTCAGGAGGAAATGGCATGTGGGCCTCCTCATGGCGCTGGGCCACGATTAGGACCCGAGCATGCTCAAAATGTTAGTGATGGTTTATGGTGCTTCCTCGCCCATGTGTCTGTGCCGCAATCCTCCCGGGTCTGACGATTCATGTGTTGGGGACCCAGCGTGGGCCACGGGTCACGTCGCCTCCACCCTTCCCCCTCCCCAGGACGCGGCTTCATTCAGTGCTGAGCCTGAGCCTGTGTACAGCATGGAAGCGGCCACCTACCAGGAGGCCAGCAGCCAGCAGGGCCCGGCCTACGCCTCGGACGCCGTCTATGAGGCCACAGAGGCCCCCGGCCACTATCAAGCAGGTATGGGTACAGGGGCGCCCCACCAAGTCCCCTGTTTCCTCTCCTCTGTGGAAGGGGTGCCCATCTCCCCATTGCCTGGTCCGCCTCACCCTGCCTGTGCTGGCGGGGTCCTTGTCTCCCTGGGGGGAGGGCGCCAGACCCCACCCCCCCGGGGGCTCATCAGGGGCTCCCGCGGGGGTTCCAGGAAGGCCCGGGTGCTCCGGCGTGGTGGGCTCGAGGAGTGTGAAGGACGGGGCCTCTGCTGTCCCTTCACGGTGGGCACTTGGGGCAGAGCCGGGCTCCGGGAACATAGAGCGTTTTGAGGTCCCTAAAGATGATTTTTACGAACTCTGAAAATGTGTAGATGATTCAGTGGAGTGAATCCTAGAATCGGTCTCTTATCTTTAAAGATGATGTTTCCTTCCGTATGTTTGGGCTGATGGAACCTGAACCCATCTGAGAGCACAGCTCAGGACAGAGCCTTACTGTCCCCCCAGGGTGACGTGGGGTGTCGGGTGGCGTGGGGCCCCTCTGAGAACCAGACACGCGCAGTGTAGCGGCTCGTCCTCCAAAAGCGGCCTCGGCGCCCGGCCCGGTTGTCCTGCTGCCGGCTGGCGTCGGCGTTGGGAGGCGGGAGGTTTGCTCCTTAAACCCGGGGTCCATCCTTTTCCCGATGGGCGCCCCTGGGCTGGCTGACAAAGGTGACATGGCTAGGCGCCCCTGGGGGCACTTTGGTTAACCCTCAGCTCTTGTCTTGGTTTATTTTTAGAGGAAAACACCTACGACGAGTATGAGAACGACCTCGGGATCACAGCCGTTGCCCTGTATGACTACCAGGCCGGTGAGGGACCCACCTTCCCGCTCGCTGCCCATTCTCTGCTGATGCTGCTCTTAGGGGTGTCACTCCCAGGCCTTACTACAATTTTTAGGAAGTAACTTGTTTTGAAATCATCTCAGAGTTCCAGAATCTCCCATTTTCCCCTCCATTTTTTGGCCTCCCGAACCTTTGGTTACTCTTAGTTAGGCATAGGGGTGCCCTGGGGCCCCTAGAGGGCCCAGTGTGAACTCCCCGAAACCGAGGACATTGCCCACCCCAAAGCACGCTCCGTTCCCCAGTGGGAGAGCCGGCCCTGAGACGCCATGACGTCTGTGGCCGGTCCCGTTGTTACCATCTGTCCCGGCCTCCTCTGTCCCGATCTGCTCTGAGGCCTCTTGTCCTGGGGGGACCCGCGGCCGTGCTCCGAGGACAGGGTGGTCCTGGGAGAGCTTCCTGGTCTTCACCGTATACCATGTGGGGCCCACATGGGTCCCTCTGTCCCACCCCACGGGGTCCCCACTGCCCTGGTCCAGTGTGCGGGCCACAGCCTCTCCAGGAAAGCCAGCCTTCCTCCCTTCGCTGCTGCTGAGGGGTATTTTGGGGGTGTTCCCAAGACCCTGTGCGTCCTCCTCAGGCTGCTGGCCGTATCCCGGTCCCCTGTCAGCCCCCGGCGGGGTGTGTCCTTGTCCCTTCCCTGCTGGTGATGCCGCCGTCCTGCCGCAGGAAGAGCGTTCCCCACTCCCGTTTACTTAAGTCTGTTCGTGCCTTCTGTTGATCTGGGTGTGGGTTTGGCTCGCCTCTGTCCTAGGCTCCCCTTGGTGCCTCATAAGTACTCTCCAGTGGGAGAACAGGGGAAGCCTGGCAGGGGCCCAGGCACAGGCTCTGTGTCTCGTGCTCGGGGCTGGTGTGCGCAGGGAAGGGCAGGGCAGGTGGAAGGAAGGCCGAGCCACGTGGGAAGGCTCTCCGAGCTCTGCTGCCGGGCTGGGGGCCGCCAGCCCCGCCAGCGGCTGCCAGGGAACTCTCCTGCAGACTGGGCCGTGCCGCGGTCGGAGCGTCACGTCCTCTCTCTCTGCCCTCTCTCCTAGCGGGCGACGACGAAATCTCCTTCGACCCCGACGACATCATCACCAACATAGAGATGATCGATGACGGCTGGTGGCGCGGGCTGTGCAAGGGCAGGTACGGGCTCTTCCCGGCCAACTACGTGGAGCTGCGGCCGTAGGCGCCGGGACCGGGGGCCGCTGGACACGGCGCCTTTCTGCGGGGCCCTCCTGCGACGCTTCTGGAGACGCTCGTGCCGCAGAATGTGCTAGCGTATTGTAACCACGCTCCTTAGGAGGACTCGGTAATCGATTCTACGCATTTCAGGCATTTTCCTTGTTTCTGCCAAACCGACTGTCACGGGAGCCCCTTGGGGACCGTCTGCTGTCCTGAGTGCGTGCTGTCCTTGCCCCCGCTGGCAGCGGTCGGGGCCCCGGACGCACGCGGCCTGTGCTCAGACCTGCCCTGCGGTGTCCCCGGGGAGTCCCTGGCCCTGGCAGAGGGAGGTCTGGAGGGAGGTTGGGACTGAGGGCAGGGGCGCCACAGGTGGCGGCTTTAGCTCTGGGTGGGAGCGCCTTCCTGGTTCCCCAGACCCGCGCACTCTGCCTCCCTCCCGTCCCTCCTCTGACGCCAGGAGGACCGCTTCTGCCCCCGCTCCTGCCCCTGAAGCAGCATTTCCCAGTCCAGCATCTCCCAACCTGTGCACACTCCCCTCTGGGTGGCCCCGGGTGGCCTCCTGCCACCGCACCCTGTGTCCGCGGGGCAAGAAGACGGCCCTCTGCTGCCAGCAGGCAGCCGTCTTCACGCTTGTGCACTGCCAGAGACGGTTTTCCCGTTGGGGCACTCATTCGTTGTGCCAAAATCCCGTGTCCTGTGACAGCCCGACGCGACCCATTGAGTTGGTTGAAGAGGGAAGCAGAGAGCGCGTTCTACCCGCCCCCGCTGGGTGTCCCCCGTGCATGCCGCCCGGGAGCACGTCGCACCCCCGAGTGTCGGGGAAGCCAGGGCGGCGCTGGCAACGGTCAGGGGCAGTGTCTTTCCGGAAGATTCTGTTGAGGTGTCTCAGATGTTGGGGACGTGAGCATCTACTTCCTGAAGTGTGTTTCTGCATAATCTTCGCTTTACCACAATTAGGTTGGGTTTTATATGCAATTATTGTATCTAAATTTCTGTAGCACACATCATAGTATGATTTTTTTTTAATTAATTATCCAGAATAAACTTTTTTTGATCCACTTGCTTGCTCATGTCCCTCTGGTATTGGTCCCTTTGTTCCACGTGGAAGTTGACTTCCTGATCTTGACCTTTAGTTTATCAGGTTTAGACAAACGGAAAATTCCCTTTTTAAGAGGCAGGCTCCTTAAAAGGCACTTTTCATGAAGGGAAATGGGTTTATGCTGTGATGTCCATTTTTTTAGGCAGGAATTCTAAGCAAAACAGGAAACTGCCTATATAAAATAAAAATCACTTAGGATGGCGGTTCTCACGGTAAATCCCGAGGTGGTGACGGTGGGGCCGGAGGGCCTGCTTTCCGGGCGGCAGGACGTGAGGTTCACAGCAGCAGGTTCGCGGGCAGAGGAGCCTGCGGGCGTGGGGGTCAGGGACCGGCAGACTCTGTGAGCAGATGGGGGCCGCCCGGCGGGGTGGTCATCTGCTCCTGCTCATGTGGGCTCTGCGTCGGGGTCCCTCTAGCATGGCGGTGGAGGGGCCGTGGGCACACACCTGGCTCCCCAGACACCGTGGCACCCGGCAGGCTTCTCCTTATGGGTGTGTGGTGTGGCAGGACGGGGCTTGGAGGCTTCTGGAAGTGCCGCCCTCGCCGCCCCTGGGAGATGAGGGGGACAGTGCGGATCGGGGACGATCCAGAGTCGTGCCATCTTCCATGTGCAGGAGCTAGGGGTCACCCACTGTCGCCACCGCTCTGCCGGGACCTCACGTGGCCAGAGTCCTGCAGGAGCTTTCCTTCGGTGGCCAGCTTGTGTCACTCCATGTCACGTTCTCCAGGTCTGTCCCCGCTGTTGCAGGTTTCCGCGTTTGGAGCTTATGGCTGTGACAGTCCCATTGTGTGGACGGACCCTTACCCATCTGTGGACGGTCGGCTTGCCTCCACCTTCTAGTGCTCGGGTCACCCGCTTCCTCTCGCACCCGCTGTGTCCAGCCGCCCACCCCGACCTACCCACTGCCGCGCACTCAGGGACCACGGTGGACTGAAGCTGTCCTCCTCCTGCCTCACGCCCCCACCCTTCCACCACACGTGTCCTGAGAACGTCCTATGCCGTTCTCCCGCGGCTTCGTGGTCTTGATGTTCTCTCCTGATCTCTAAATGTCAGGATGTCCCAGGGCTTTGTCCTCGAGCGTGCTTCTGTTCTGTCGGACCCACTGCCCTGTGCCCAGTGGCAGTCAGTCCCTGACCCCCTGCCGCCAGCCCAGGCACCCCCTCACCCGCTCTCTGATCTGCCTACTCGGAACGTCCCGCATACGTCCAGGATGTACGGGCTGTGTTTTCTGGAAGGGCTCCGCGCGCTGTCTCCTGTCTGGACCGCCGGCCGTGAGGACGCGGGGTCTGTGTTGTAAGCAGATGTGTTTCCAGCTGCTGGAACAGCAGCCGCACCCACGGGGTCCTCGTTGGATCACAGAAGCCACACCTGGAGAGTGGCTCGGGGTCCGGCCCGACTCACGCGTCCTGTTAAGCTCACTGTTCAGGGCAAATACCGTTCACGCTTCATCCAAAATGTTTGTAAAACGCCTCTTTGAACACCCACCCGCCCTCCTGTTAAGCTCACTGTTCAGGGCAAATACCGTTCACGCTTCATCCAAAATGTTTGTAAAACGCCTCTTTGAACACCCACCCGCCCTCCGTTCGGAAGTGACCTTTATCTTGGGTCCTGTTGCCTGAGGGGCAGGTTCCTGTAGCCCGGGGTGGAAGGACGGGGAGGTGCAGGGTCTAGGAGGCCCGCACACACACGCTGGCCCCGTTTTACTGTGTGTTTGACCCTTAACGCGGTCTGGCTTACGTACCTCGTATCATCAAAGCATCGTGAGCGCACGTTGAAAATAGCGCAGCGTCACGAGGTCTGGTGTGAAGAGGGAAACCTCTTCCCCCACTGTTCTCTCCTTCACTCCCTGAAGGTGATTTTGTGAGTGATTTATGGGATTTTTAAGGAAAAATTTATATATACAAGCACATGCGTTTGTAACAATTTTCTTTTTCATGCACAGAGAGGTCCGTACTGTGCTTTGGTTTCTGCGGCTTGCTTTTTTAACAAAAGGTACATTTTGCCCATCTTGATCACATCCCTTTTTGTATCCTCTGCGTAGAATTTCACTTAGGAATGTGACGATTAGTTGAGCTCCACGGGTGGACACTTTCCCGTCACGGGCGGCGCCTCTCGGTCTCACTGCACGTTTGGGCACAAGTATGCGGGGGAGGAACATTCACAAGTGGCCTGGCTGAGAGCAGCCTCTGGTTGCCTCGCCCCACCTCCCTGTTGGTCACGGGCCTCCATTGTCTTCAGAGTTGCAGCCCGTGATATATTTTTCCATCACTTACAACTAGGTGTGGTCGTGTGACTGGCTTGGAAGTGGACCTTCATTGTGGAGGATTTCTGGGAAGGTCCTTACGAGGAGGACTGACAGCGGGAGTATCTTTTGACCTCTTCCTTCCCTCCATTTCTCCTTTCTATTGTCTGGAATATGGGTGTGATGGCTGGAGCTCTGCCAGCTCTTTTAGGCTCTGAGGCACTTTGAATTTACCTTCTGAGGGTAGTGGAACAGAAAGAAAGAGCCTGGGTTTGTGACAACATCAGGGAACTGCCATGCTAGTCTGGCATGCTTCAATACTTTCTTTTTTTTCTTTAATGAGGCAGAGACATAAATTCTTTTTTTTTTTTTAAGATTTTATTTATTTATTTGACAGAGATCACAAGTAGGCAGAGAGGCAGGCAGAGAGAGAAGGGGAAGCAGGCTCCCTGCTGAGCAGAGAGCCCGATGCAGACTCGATCCCAGGACCCTGGGATCATGACCTGAGCCGAAGGCAGAGGCTTAACCCACTGAGCCACCCAGGCGCCCATAAATTCTTATTCTATCTAAACCATCGTTATTTCCAGTATCTGCTATAAGTGCAACCATTTTCCAACTAATTTGTTGGGTCAGTGAGGATGAAATTTCCCTTGTGAAAGGTTTGCATGTGACGGCACGTTTCTTCACTTTGGCCAAATTCAAGTGCTATAAAAATTGCAGGTCTCTGACCATCTAATACATGAAAATGCGGATTCTTGTTGCTCGTGTCTCATTTGGCTCAGGGATGGCCCGTCCTCTCCTGGCCCCTCCTTGGGTTGTCCTCTCTCGCTCTCTCGCTCTCTCGCCTGCGCACACAGGCAGCTCAGGACAGGCTCCGTGGCCATTCAGCAAGGACTTTCAGTTCTGGAAGTACTTGGAACTGGACATTATGACAACCCTCTTGTCATAGACGCCAGAAACATTAGACAAACGGTGACCAGCATCTTTTAAATGTAGAGCTGAGGTTGTAGGAAGGTTAAGGACGTCCTCGGGCGGAATAGCAGGAGACGTGGGCGCCGAACAGAAAGCTCAGCTTCCAGTGCTGCGGAGCACATGGTCCCCGGTGTGCCGCAGGTCGAGGGGTTCGCCCGTACACGGGCTGGGAGGCACAGCTTGAGGCCCAGCGGGGAGCCCTCCTGGAACAGAGGACCCCAACAAAGCTGGGGCCCTTAACGGGACATGGCCTCGAGGCTAGAGTGGCAGGGTAAGCGTCTACCCGTTGGCAAGGCCAGAGACCCCCATGACGTGTCTGTCTCGCCTGCGGGTCTGGGGAGGGAAAAGGAGGTTGTGATGTTTGGTCAAGATTTTGTTTAAAGGAGATTAACTGAAACTGAGGACGTGGAAAAGGTGAGCTTGGCAGAAGCCTGGGCGGACCAGAAAGAATGGAGGAGGACGTTAGGCCACATGTTTTCCCAAACTAGCTCGAGGGGTGACCTGAACTCAGGACCGCTTGGTTGCCCGTTCACTGAGCAGGTAGCGATTTCCTACTATTTCCCCACCTCTTTGCTTAGGAACTGGGGACCCAGAGGGCGCCTGGGTGGCTCAGTCAGTTAAGCTTCTGCTGTTGGCTCGGATCATGACCCCGGAGCCCCGCATCGAGCTCCCTGCTCAGCGGGGAGTCTGTGTCTCCCCAGCCCCTTCCCCCCTACTTGTGCTCGCTCTCCCTCAAATAAACAAATAAATAAATAAACCTTAAGGGGGAAAAAAAAGAATTGGGGATGCAGAGATAAGGAGACTGTCTCTGTACAGCTATAGAAAGCAAAACAGTGGTTACCGGGGGCTGGAGGTCGGGGGAAGCAGGGAGTGACTGCTTGTGGCTCTGAGGTTTCTTTGTGGGGCCATGATGTTCAGCATTAGAAACAGGGCCTGCCTGCACGACATTGTGAACGCACGAAATGTCACGGAATCGTACACCGAAATGATAAATGTTTTAAAGGAAAGGAGAGAGACGGTCCCCACCCTGTACTTAGTGGGTGTGGGGACAGATGTCTGATACCATAGGAAAGGCAGGAGTGCCACGGGCATTAGAGGAGGGCAGCTGGGCGGAGTCAGGGACAGGTTCTGGGAGGAGGCTGGGCTTGAGCTGGGGCTTGGTGGGCAAGTTCAAGACAGCCGAGGGGGCGGGGAACAGGGTGGTCTGAGCAGAAGGACAGACTGTGTGCAAACCGGGCCTTGCTGTTGCTGGACACTCGGGCACAGGTGGGTGCAAGCCAGTGAAGGGGCTCGGGCTTCACTCTGGGTGTGCACAGCAGTTGCTGCAGACTTTCAAGCCCTGAAGTGATCCCACCTGTTTTCTGGAAGGTTCGGGTTAGGCATCTGAGCTGTCAGCGTATTTATGCTTCAGTTCTCAGCACCAAAGTCCTTAAAGAGGGATGTCAGAAAGCAAACTAAAGTTTCAGAATTGAACCCTTTGTATTTCAAGGGTCATTATTCTCTTTTGCCCTTGTGTATTGAGAAGGAGGAAAAAAGCCTCATTTCATTTACTGAAAACAAAGAAAACACAGTATTACTTAACGCTTGCTTAAAAAAAATTTTTTTTCGGGGTGCCAAGGGGGCTCAGTCGTTGGGTGTCTGCCATCGGCTCAGGTCATGATCCCAGGGTCCTGGGATCGAGCCCCGCATCGGGCTCTCTGCTCAGCAGGGAGCCTGCTTCTCCCCCTCCCACTCCCTCCCACAGAGGACTCCCTGTGTCTTCTCTTTCCCCGTCTCTCTCTCTGTCAAATAAATAGATAAAATCCTTAAAAATAAATAATTAATTTTAAAAACTTTTTTTTTTTTAACTGCTGGGAATATGGGATTGGAGTTGATCCTGGGTTCTGTATTCTGTTCTGTTGATCTCTTTATCTTTCTGCCAACACCAGCGGTCTTGGTTACCACGGCCGTGCCAGGAGTCTTGAAACTGGGTAGACTGATCTCACTCACTTGATTCTTCTTTTCAGAATTCCAGACCTTAGCTTTTACAGGTCTTTGCTTTTCCACAGACGTTCAGAATAGTCGTTTATATCTACGACAGATCTTGCTGGGATTTTGATGGGATTACATTACGAGAGCGTCACCTTCGCCCGCCATGTAGCGAGCCTTCAGTATAGAAACGTGGAATTTCCGGGGCGCCTGGGTGGCTCAGTGGGTTAAGCCTCTGCCGTCGGCTCAGGTCATGATCTCAGGGTCCTGGGATCGAGCCCTGCATCGGGCTCTCTGCTCAGCAGGGAGCCTGCTTCCCCCCTCTCTCTCTGCCTGCCTCTCTGCCTGCTCGTGATCTCTGTCTGTCAAATAAATAAATAAAATCTTAAAAAAAAATCCCTTAAAAAAGAAAATAGAAACGTGGAATTTCCCTCCGTTGATTTGCGTCTTGATTCGTCCATTGCGACAGCAGTTTGTAGTTTTCAGCATCTGAGTCTTACATGGATTCTGTCAGATCTACATCTAAGCGTTTAGTTTACTTGGGGCAGTTACAAACTTTCAGGGTACACACATCCACCGCTGCTCTGTAGAAGAAGCACAATTGATCTTTGTCTATCTTATATCTTGTAACCCTGCCGCGCTCCCTTATAAATTCTAAAAAGTTTTGTTGTTTTTGTCGATTCCGGGGGATTTTCTGTGCAGTCATGCCACCTGCAGAACGAGACCGTCTTATCTCTTCTTTCCAACCTATATGCCTTTTCTTGCCATATTGCCTTGGCTGCGACGTCCAGCAGTGTGTCGACAGTGGTGACAGCAGGCGTCCTGCTTCCCGGTCTTCGGAGGAAACCCTCGTGTGGGTTTCTGGTAGATTCTTCCTACCCCTTTATAACAGTTCTGACTAGGCGTGTCTTCCGGGCCTCCCTTCATCTATAACCTGCAGTGATGCTCTCCTAGCCGGCCTCCAAGAGGACCCCGGTGCTCCCGGGATTGTGCCCCTGTGCAGCCCCTCCCCGTAGAACAGGGCAGCCCGGGACGTGATCGGATGCCGGGAAAATGGCGGGGTGTCACCTCCAGTTGTGAGTCCTAGGAGACGCCGCGGTTTCTGCCTTGCTCTCTTAGGTTGTGGGCTCTCAGAGAAGCTGGCTCTGTCACGAGGATGCTCAGAGAGTCCTCTGGAGAGTTCAGGGTGGGGCGGAGCTGAGGCCTCCTGCCAACAGCCGTGCGAGTGCGCCACCTTGGAAACGAAAGGTGTCTGTCCCCAGAAAGCCTCCGTCCGCATCTCAGCTGAAGCCTCACGAGAGGGGCTGAGCCCCCCTTCGCCTCGCCTCGCAGCTCCCGAGTTCCTGGCCTGCATAAACAGGATGAGAAAATCCGTGTTTCCTGCGGCGTTAGGCCGCTCAGTTTTGGGGTAACTTACACGTTAGCAACGTGTCACGAGGGAGACGTTTGAGTTTCTTGTTTGAATCCGGCAAAGAGCGGCACGGGCTCCCTCTCAGAAAACGTTGCTGTGCTGACGGGCATAGCCTGGTGCCCTCTGTGAGGGGGCGACAGGCCCTGCAAGGACTTAGGAAAATGCAGAGAACGCCCTTTAACCCCCACAGTTCTACTGGTAAGGATTTATCCTGCTTGTACGTGCACCTGTGCATGAAGGCGACGCCCTCCGTGCCTGTCCGCGGGGGCCTGTCGGAGAGCGTGGAACCTCCGTGCCGAGGGGCTGGGCCGCCGAGGAAGAGCAGCCGCCCCGGCCCTGCCCGGGGAACCATCACCAGGATGTGTGGGGCCTGACAGAGGCGAGCAGTCCCGGGGGCAGCGCTTGGGCGATTTCCAGGAGCTCGGAGAGGGCGGCAGTCCCGTCCCAAGGGAGTGCCCGAGAGACGGCCTTCACACACGCACACGGGAACATTCACGGCCGTGCTGCTGCTTTGGGTTTGTTTTCTCATTATGTTTAAAAATTATTTATTTATTTGGAGGCGAGGCACGGAGGGAGAGGGAGTCTTCGAAGCAGACCCCTCCGCTGAACGTGGAGCCTCCCGCGGGGCTCGACCCCACGACCCCGAGACCACGACCCGAGCTGAAACCAAGAGCTGGACGCTCAGCTGCCTGCACCACCCAGGCGCCCTTGGTCAGTTGGTTGATGTCGAGTGTTTGTAACACGAGGGCCAGAGCTCTGTCCCCAACTCAAGTTTGTACGTTTCCGACGGGCTCTGAGGTCCCTGGGGACACTTCTTCTCGGCCACGTTGGTTTCTGGGCAGACTGGGAAGATTTGGGTCCTCGGGTCGTCCGAGCCCATGGAGTTATGTTCTTCATCTTCTCTGGCTCCTGTTCACGGTCCTCGGTCCTGCCCTTTGAGAGGGACAGAAACTCAGCACAGCTTTCACATCTTCTTTCTCTTCGGCATCTGCCTGAACGGCGTGTCTGTTCCCTGGCCCGGGAGCCTTCAGGGTGTTACACGTCTCAAAGTCCTACTTTGAGAAGCACGTACCTCGTACTACCAGGCCAGCCTTCACCGCACCGGCCTGGTAGTACGCCCGGCTGAAAGCAGGTGGTTTCCCGGCCAGAGGAGCCAACCTGGAAGTAAGCACCTGCTTCCAGGATTTCGGGGGGCTACCAACAGCCTTCTCCCAGTTTTGGGGTGTGAGCTCCCCAGAAGCTCCCCAGTCAGTGGCTTTTAGAGCACGCCTCCACCCAGCCATCTTGAGATCCTTTGCCGACCCCGGCAGCCCACGTCCACAGCAGCAAGGAACAGAACGGGGTCCCCCCCCCCAGGTTTGTTTCTTAAATAAACTTTGAATTTTGGAATAATTTTAGATTTTTAGGGAAGTTGTAAATTTAATACAGGGAAATTCTTACATACTCCCTACCAGTGTCCCTTACGTTAACCTCTTGCTCAACCACGGCCCGTCCACTCTCTCAAACTGGGAAAGGAACGTGGGGATAACAGCGTTGACTAAATGACAGACTTTATTTGGATTTAAATTTTTTCCACGAAGGTCCTCTTTCTCTTCCAAGATCCAGTGTAGGAGCCCACGTTCCATTTAGAAAAGCATTTTTTTTCCCTTAAAAAGGAGATTTATTGAGATGTCACTTGCTTGCCGTACAGTTCACCTAGCTCGTGTACGGTTTTAACGGGTTAAGCGTATTCACAGAGTTACGGAAATACCGCCGCTAATGCCAGAACGTTTTCGGCACCCAAAAAGCAACCCCGTGCTGGGCGGCAGTCACTCCCCACCCCTCCCCCACACCCGGCCCCCCACTCACCTGCTGGCTGTGTCTGCGGATCTCCGCGTTCTAGACCGTTCGTGGACACGGAATCACACGCTATGTCGTAATTTGTGACGGCCTTCTTCCACTTGGCATGATGTTGGAAAGCTTTGTTTTTAATAGCCCCAAAGTCCCCAAGACCAAAAGTTGACAGACGAATGGATAAATCAGTTTTGGTATATTCATACAGTGAAGTGTGTTCCACTGGGAACATGAATGATTCAGAGCCACATCTGTGCTCTTCGATGAGTCCCGAAAGTCATACTGAAACCAGCCGCAGGATTCACGGCTGCCGACGATTCACGGCCACCGCCTGACTGCGCGGAGCTAAGTGCCGGGCGCTGTTCCCTTTGAGGATTGCTAATTGATCATGCGTGAAGTAGAGATCACTTCTTTAACGTTTTAAACTGCAATACAGGGGCGCCTGGGTGGCTCAGTCGCTCAGGTCATGATCCCAGGGTCCCCAGATCGAGCCCCGCATCATGCTCCCTGCTCGGGGAACCTGCTTCTCCCTCTCCCTCTGCCCTTCTGCTCTCTCTCTCTCTCTGTCAAATAAATACATAAAATCTTTAAAAATGCACACCACAGGGGCACCTGGGTGGTGCAGTCAGTTGAGTGTCCGACTCTTGATTTCAGCTCAGGTCGTGATCTCGGGGTCCTGGGATCGATCTCCCAGTCAGGCTCCTCTCACAGCGTAGAGTCTGCTTGGATTCTCTCTCCTCCCTCTGCCCCTCCTGCTCGTGCTCGCTTGCTCTCTCCCTCTCTCAAATAAGTAAATCTTAATAAAAATAAAATGTGCGTAATACTACGTATTGTTTATGGACACATACGTAAGCAAGCGGTGCACGTACCAACATGCGTAGAGATGAGAAACACTACGTCCAGGGTGGTGGTTTCCTCTGAGGTGGGGGGAGGGAGGTGGAATTAGGAGGGGACCCAAGGGGCTTCGAGTGTCCCTGTAATGTCTGATGCCGTCAAGGTGGGTGCTGGCTATGGGTGTCCATCATTCCCCGCCCTTTCAGTGTGCCCGGCATGCTTAATAATTTCAACAAGAGCAAGACTAGTACAGAGCAGTGTGCAGAGTGAGCTATATTTGGGTTTTAAAAATGATTCATACGCATATGCTTACAGATGTATGCACCAGGCCAGGAAAACAATCGCAGGGAATCCTTAATAGGTACAAGCTCTGGGGAGGTGCCCTGGGGTCTGGGGAGCCAGGGGGGAAGGACACACACTTTTTCCTGATCGTCCTGGATTTCATACCATGTGCATTTTTACCACTGCATTAAAAAGATGACCCAACCTGTCTTTGCTTATTCCTTTTGGCATGGGCAAGTCAGCATGCGCAGCCATTTCCCCGTAAGACCTCATTTGCCCCCACGAGTTCCTGGGGCCACTGGGATCGTCAGTCCGTATTTCAGATGAGGACGCTAAGGGGCCCAGAGGTTGCACGTCTTATGACTAGTGGCTGGTGCTCAGGCGAGGTCCCACCTTGGACAGTGAAGTGTGATGGGTGGGTCGTTCAGGGCTAGTCTGCCGGCTCCGTGGCACAGGGCGGAAGCGGCCTCAGGCCCATGGTGCCCTCCCTCTGGGCATTCGGCATGGCTAGATAGGCTGTTCTCCGAGGTGTCCCCATGGAGATCTCAGTGACCTGAGGGCCACGGCCCCTGGGAGGGTGGGGTGCGACATGCTCATGGGAGAGCATCAGCTGTCCCCTGATGCTGCATCGCTGGAGGCGTGGGGCAGGTTTGTCTTTAGGGGTCGCTTTGGAGAAGGCACGGGGGTCACCCGAAGAACCCTGCCCCAGAGCTGCTGATTCTGCAGATGGGGGAAGAGGCAAGAATCTGCATTTCTAACCCGGTCCCTGGTGAGCCCACTGCTGCTGGTCCAGGGACCAGATGTTGACTGAGGACCCCGCCTCAGAGCTTCCTGTCTGTGTGCTGTAGACTGATGGAGCCACAGGGGCGAGCCCGGACAGCAGAGGTACAAACTACCCCCCACAAAGGTGGTCCGTGTGTCAGGCTGGACCCCCACAAGCGGCAGCATCAGCACCGCCGTCTGTCATCCATCCCTCGCCCGCTCCAGTCGAATGTGGATGGCGGATGCGAGGCGCAGTTTCTCTGACTTCCCTTAAGACCCGCCCAAGGAGGGTGTCGACCACACAGGTTTGGGGCTGCCTCTGTTTTAAAATAAAATAAAGATCCTGAGCAGACAGACCCAGTTTGCCTCATGTGGGCAAACCTTTATCGAGCTCATCTCGTGAAGAAGAAAGCAGGTTATTTATTGTGAATGCCTCTGATCGTCATAAATGAAACCCAACTCATCTCCCCCAAATGATGTAAGATACGCCATTTGCCCAGTCCCCTGCCATCTGGAAACCCCCACCCAGTAACCATTCTTGCTTTATCAGCCAGCCTGTAACGCCACACCCCTGAGCTTCCTACCACTTTCAAAGTGGAAATCGCCCTGTTTGAGAACAGGTTGTTTCTCCCTCCATAAAGTATTCATCGAGCAGAGCTCTCGGAATGTTGACGCGTCCTACTGAAACCGGAGGCCAGGGAGGAGGCCTGGTAATGTGCAGACACTCCTGGGAGCCGCGGCGGGGTGAGGTGAAGTGAGCAGCCCAGACCAGTCTCCCCAGCAGTGCCTGGGGCTTGCTGGAAAGGCAGCGTCTTCGTGCCCCGACCTGTTCCAGGGGCCTGGGCTGTACGTGAAACCTGGAGATGGAGCTCCGTCCCCTGAAGGATCGCAGCCTACGGAAGAGGGACCTCAGAAGGCTCCAGGGAGTGTAAATGGTACAGCCTTTGCAGGAAACAGTCTGGCAGTTCCTTGAGAGTTTCAGCACGGAGTGCCCACACGACCCAGCAATTCCACTCCCAGGACACGCGCCGCGAAGAACTGAAAACGGACTCACATGTACACGCATGTTCGCTGCAGCAGTACGCACAGCAGCCAGAAGGTGGAGACAGCCCACATGTCCATCCACCCAAGTATGGTCTTCCCCTCTGATGGAATGTTCTTCAGCCATGAGAGGTGTCACCCGCTACCCCATGGATGACCCCTGAAAACAATCATGCACGGTGGGAGAGACCAGACCCGAAAGACCACATCTGTGTGATTCCATTTACATGAAATGTCCAGAATGGGCAGCTCCACGGAGACAGATTGCCGGTGCCTGGGGCCCAGGACAGTGGTGGAGATGGCATCAGGGACAGAGGGCTTCTCTTTGGCAGGATGGAATGGGACGGTGCTGATGGCCGTGCAGTGTTGTGAATGTGTTTAATGCCACTATGTACTTTCTTTTTTTTTAATTTCATTTCTTTCAGCGTAACAGAATCCATAGTTTTACAACACACCCAGTGCTCCGTGCAATGCGTGCCCTCCACAATACCCACCACCTGGCTCCCCCAACCTCCCACCCCCTGCCCCTTCAAAACCCTCAGGTTGTTTTTCAGAGTCCATAGTCCACTATGTACTTTCTTTCCTTTCCTATATTTTTTTAAGTGGGCTCCGTGCCCAGGGTGGAGCCTGACACGGGACTTGAACTCACGACCCTGAGATCAAGACCTGAGCTGACATCAGGAGTTGGACGCTCAATCGACTGGGCCACCCAGGTGCCCCTGGATTGTGTACTTTGAAATGCTCAGTGAGGAAAATCTAGCTGGACACTCTGGTGACCCCACTGTCACCTGTCCATACGTTCTCTTTCACCTTCTGCCTTTTAGCACAGCCGCAGCTTTGTTCCCGGCAGTGCTGTGCCAACCCGACTGCTCCCTTTCCCGGTCTGCCCTGCTTCTAGGGATGGCTTTAGAAACCACCGTGGCTCATGACATGTTGGTAGACACTTCAGGAATGCGTTGGCTTCCCTGGTAAGGCGAAGCAGACAGCGGACATGGTCTTCCGCTCTTCTTCCTGGCTTGGATCATAATGAGACGTGTAGGGTGGCAGCAGCCTTTCGTTGCTGTGAGGCTGACAAGTTGGAGGGGGAGGTTGATCTCAGACTCGACCATGCTGAGCTTTTGGACCAAAGCCAGGGAGGGCGGAGGAGCCTCCAGCACACCCTTATCGGGAACTTCCTGTTGTAGGCGCAGGACCAGGAACAGGGTGGCTAAAATTCCTGACCTCCTGGAGCTTACATTTTTGGGTCCTATGGGAAGAATAAAGCACTTCCGGCTTAAGCCACTTTCAACGCGAGTTTCCTTTATTTGCAGCCAAATGCTGTGTTTTATTAACACTGATCCGCTTCCAGGGCTGGGGTGAACATGCTGCCAGCTGCGTCGGGCTGCCCGGCCCACGTGGCTAGCAAGCCCGGAGCAGGTGTCTTTCTCGCCCGGCAGCTGCCGGCACAGCCCCACCCCCACAGTGGGCGGGGCGCCTCGTCCACAGCCCACCTCCTGGCCCCAGGGATTGGCCAAGTGCCGCTCCTCCTCTAGTTGGGCCAATCAGGATTCCCCCTCCTTTGCCAGTTGTGATTGGTCCTCACGGGGCACGTGCTCAGCGGTCCCTCTGCCCATCCTGATTGGCCCATGCGTGGACCGTGCCGCGGGGCACGTGGCCGACGGGCCCAGCGTCCTTTGCGGCCGAAGAGGCGCCGCCATTGCCGCCCTTGTTCAGGGAGCGAGGGGCGTGCAGACGTGCGGCCCCTCGTGCCCTGTCTGTGCCCTCGTCCCGCCGGAGCTGTGGTGAAGGCCGCGTCCTCCAGAAGCCGGGCCTGAGGTAGGCGCCCCCAGACCCCTGTCCTCCAGAGCTGGGCGGCGCGGCTGAGCCCCTCTCCCCGCCCGGCCGCCCACTGCCCCGTCCGCCGGGGCCCGGTCCCGTTGCTGCTCCCGCAGCGGCCCTGGGAGCTCGGTAGCTCTAGAGGGAGCAGGGCCTGGGGTCGCAGGGCGGGGCGGGGGGCACGGGGGAGCCACGGGCAGGCCGCGGGCAGGGGTCCCAGGGAGCTTTCCAGGGAGGGCGGGGAGGGTCGCACGGGGCAGGCGGAGCCCTGCAGCCCGGAGGGCGTCGTGGAGGCGCCGTCCTCCTGGGGCGTCCCTGCCGGGGGGCGCGAGCGTCCGGGCGGGGCAGAGCCGTGAGCGAGGTGACGGGCCGCGGGGCCGCGAGAGCCCACGGCGTGCGGGGGGGAACGCGCTGGTCTCCGCATCCCGTGGTCCAGGCAGCGGCGCAGACACGGGAGGAACATTCCAGAAGCCGGGGATGCCAGCCGCGGGGCGGTCCTGCTGTGGGCGTGTGGCCGAGCAGGGCGGCCGGGGACCGGTAGGGAGGCGGGGCTGGGCTCTCCTGGCCCGCCGCCCCCCCAGAGCCTTGATGTCTTTATGGGACCTTGTGGTCACGTCTGAACTCGCGCGCCCAGACGGAGCCCTTGTTTTTAGCTGGGGCAGACGGCAGGCCCCGGCCCAGGGAGGAGGCGCCGCCCTGCGCCGGGGGCTTCATGCTGAGCTTCAAAGCCGGTGGCCTGTGCGACGCGCCTTCGGACTCCTTGTGTAGCTGTGCGCGGACTCCTTACCGTTCGTTCCTGGGCCTCTGTCCCGCCGTCGGGGCGCTTGCGGAGGGGCAGGAGGGGCTGCCCCAGTTCTGCCTGCGGGCGGAGGCTGTGGGGTGTGGGAGGGAACACACTGCTGGGCTTGGGAGCGGCTCCCACCAGCGGCTTGGGCTGGCAAACAAGCAGGCCTGGCGGACTTCGGCCTCGAAGGATCCCGCTGGGAGGCTGCTGGGTGGCTCAGGGCCATGGGAGGAAGAGTGGGGGGCGGGAAGGACAGGGCCCAGGGCGGCTCTGCTCCCGTGGGGAGGACTGTCAGGCTTGGGGACGGTCGGTGCCAGCTGCCAGTAGGCCGTGGCTGAGAGCGTCCGTTTCCTCACCGGTGAAGGACGAGGTCCTGTTTTCCACCCTGGCCTCACAGAGTCCCGAGAGGATTTAAGCAGGTGCCGCACATCTCTACGCTGTGGGCCTCTTACACTTATCTAGTCTGAGAAGACCTGTGATCCCGAGGTTCTGGCTTCCCCGATCCTACTTGAAGGCGGTGGGATAAGCAGGTTACCGCTGAATTAAGGCTCTCTCCACACCCCGGCGAACGAGCTGGGAGGAACCCCCACCTCGCCCAGCCTCTTGGGCCCCTGGCCCTGCACAGATGACTTCGGAGGGGCAGAGTGGGCGTGTGTCCTTGTCATGAGTCATAGACCCTGACCCCACCAGCAGGTCTAGGGCGCCTGATGGGGGTTCTCTTCCCTACCGATGGTCGTAGCCCTGGGAGTTCTACGGCAAACCCCCAGGGGGGGGTTCTGCCGTCATCGTGGACCTTGGCAAGACTTCACTTCCTGTAAAACGGGGCTGTCTGTGTCTACCTCAGGGCTGTTGGACACTCAGTGGGTGCGGTGCCAAGTGCCCCCGGGAGATGTACTGTTATTTCTAGCCTGGGATTCCTCTTGGGACCATGCACGGAAATAAACTGACCTCTGCCTTGTGCTGTGCTTTCCTCCTGCTCTCTGGGCCCTGGGGTTTGAGGAACACACGTAAGTCCACGTAAGCTCCTTGGCAAGACAGACTACGAGCAGGCGGTAGCAGGAAGGATTGACAGCTAGGAGTGCAGGACAGACGTGCTGCCACCAGGTGTAGCTGAGATCAGCTGTCTTTGCACTCAGACCTGCTCACCTGGCTGCCCTGAAGGCCAGCCTGAGATTTCTCTGGTTCTCATCGCCCATGGGGCCCAGGACTTGCCTGCCCGTCCACATTGTCTGGTGGGTACGGTTGGCACTGGGCACACCCCTGTGACTCGGGACACATACATGTTTCCAGCCAAGGCAGCAGCGCCAGGTGGAATGGGGACCCCCAAGAAACCCCACCATCTCTCCCAAACCACCTTGTTCAGATTCTCAGATTATCGGCTACATTTGTGGCCCGGAATGAGTAAGTTTGCATTTCCAATTGATTTTGGCCTGGTACACAGCAGCACTGATGCTAGTCTTTTTTTTTTTTTTTAATTTATTTATTTGTCAGAGAGAGTGAGCACAGGCAGACAGAATGGCAGCAGAGGCAGAGGGAGAAGCAGGCTCCCTGCCGAGCAAGGAGCCCGATGTGGGACTCGATCCCAGGACCCTGAGATCATGACCTGAGCCGAAGGCAGCCGCTCAACCAACTGAGCCACCCAGGCGTCCCACTGATGCTAGTCTTAAGAGATAAACAGAGCCTGTGGAGGTCTTCTCCCTGAGACACGTGTTTGGCAGAGAGCCCGGAGACATGGCAGTGGGCACGGCACAGGGTGCCTGTCTGCCTCTCGACTGGCTGAGCCGCCCCCCACTCCCACTCGGGCTGCGATGACTGTGGCCCCACAGGCAGGGTGGCGGCTCCTGACATGCTCTCTACACCCCAGACAGCTTCTAAGATGACCAAGGCCCTCGCATAACTTGTGGCGCAGGGAGTGTAGCGCCCTTGGGCCAGAATTCGGGTACTTCCTACATCATTTTTCTTTTCAAAGAGAACCGGACTGTGTACTGGCACGTCTTTCATTTGTAAACATTGCAAATAGTTCTGTGATGAGAGACCTCAGTCACTAGCAACAAGTATTTGGTTAATTTTTGACAAAATCTGAGAACGGTCAACACTGCTGACTCTCCGAAGCCGCCAACCGAGTGCGGCCGGGGCGACACGCCACCGGGGAGGCAGGCGGCTGCCCAGGATGCCTGCCAGGATGCCTTTCTCCGACGAGGGGACTCGCACACTCTCTGTGTGTTAAGTCAGCGAGAACACTCTGCAGGTGGTAGAGCAGAGAGCACTTCTGATGGAAAATCAACTGATAACACAGTCTCATTTCAATTTTCTTTTTATTGTTTAAGCGACTGTGTGCATTCCACAGTCTTAGGATGGAGGCTTCAGAACCACGTGTACGTCTTCTCAACATTTCAGTTCTTGAATCGGCTTTTACTTTACGTTGTGCATTGATATGGGCTTCTCAGTTCAGAAAACAAGGCACTAGAACTATTTTATCAGCTACATTAATACAGTGAAGGTATATTTATCCTTTCGTTAAATATACAGCATTTGAATACAATATGGTTTTATGCAGATCAGGTTCAAAACACCCAAGGCACACACTTTATTTTTTTTCCTTTTTTTTCATTTCTGTATTTATTTGAAGGCTCATAGTAAAGTTTCAGAATTGCTATAAACAGAGAGTTCCAGAGTAGAAGCAATGGACAGTGATTGTTGTCATTTTAAACACAGAACAATAAAGACTGAAATGCAGAGACATGTTACAGGAACAGTAAAGAAAGAAAATCATGGATACAGCGCGGATTGGAAACTGAAGTGGTCGGTCGGAGGGCCAGATTTGGGAATGACCTGGGTCCCCACGGAGCGCGGCTGCCCCCGGCGCAGTGGCGGCTGTGCTTCCCCAGGTGCCGCGGGTTTTCCTCCTACTCACTGGGTACACGGACAGACGCTCCAGTGCCCTGGCTGGTAACACGCCTCAAAGAAAGTACAAGTCAAAAAAAAGTCTTCCATCTTTTTCCTTAGGACAAACTGGTACGTTTACCCAGAAGCGGTCTAGAAGAAACCATTGGAGGTGATGGAGGTGGCTAAGGTCTGGGAGAGACCACCGGACAGTGAGGCGGGAGGCCTAAGGGAGGGTGAACTAGGCCGGATAGGAGGGTTCAGACTTTTCATGGACACGGAAACACAGTGGCTGCTGTTCGAATGGAGCGTGTGCCAACATAGAGGACACTGGCCAGGAACTAAGGACATCAGGTATTCATCGATGAGACCAGAGATGAGGTTCAGTGTTTAAAACATACTTCCCTACAGACAAAGGGATAGCCCATGTCTTCCTGGCTCAGTTCTCGGCCAAAAGACACAAGTTCTCTTGCCCCAAGCCTCAGTGCCTGCTTGCTGACCAAAACGTGGCTGGCTGCACGTTAACCAGAGAGGCCGCCCGGCTCTGCAACCCCACAGCCTGGCGGGAAGATGACGAGCAGGTGGGGGCGCAGGGGACCCCCCTCGGCGCCACCCCCACTTCCATCCCAAGCCAAAGGAAGGCCAGGCCTCAGCTGGGCTCTCCCAGGAGAGCTCGCAGACGTGCGCACTGACATGCACACGGCTCTGAAATTGTGTGTGTCTCCGTCCGTGCCGTGAGGGGAGGGAGCCCAGGCAGACGAGCTCTGCGAAGGGAGGGCTCTTACTCTTTGAAGAAAGGAGGTACCTGGTCAGCCTCACGGAGGTGCAGAGGTGATGATGTTCAAAGAGCCTGTGTCAGATTGCAAGTTGGCAACTCTGGGCTCACCCAGACGGCTTTCACTGTGTGCAATCAGAGCCACACCCTTAGTGCAATCGCATGTTTATTTTTCTTACAGTAATTTTGGTTGCCGTACAAGAGATCGAAGGATCGGGAGGAAGTGCACATTACAGGAGCTTGGGTTTTGTTTTGTTTTGTTTTGTTTTTTAAAATAAAGTTTAAAAGGAATAAAAGCACAAAAGTAACAGCAACACAGATAATGCGAACACAAGTTACACAAACCATAGTGTGAAACATATTAGTTTCCAAAAAAACAAAAAAAAATTGTTAATGGGAAAAAAAATCAGTATTTGTGGCCCACACACACAAAGTCATTGCCAGATCACCTGGGTAATGCTTGCTTGTTCAGTTAACTCAGGAAAAAAAAAAATCCCCATTTTACTAACTGAAGTACCACAAATAGCCCACTTAGTGATATGTGGAGCTCAGCAGGCCACCAGCCACACTGCGTCAGTCTGTAGTTCACGAGCTGACCTGGGATGTGTTGGAGCCCCTGGAGCAGGCGTCTCCGCGGGGGGCACGGGGCTTACAGCTGGAGAGTTTGGTTTCGCATATACACAATGTTACAGACACTAGGCGTGTAAATGCAGTTTATTTAAATTACAGTAGTTAACAAAAGTTGATCTTAAAACCCGGAATAGTATTAACATGATCTTTATATGAGCAGTTTGACTCGTGTCCCACCATTGAGGGGGTCATGGAATAGGGCCTGATCCTAAGGTGTCCGAGGGGGCTGGGGAGGGAGAACAGCGGGCGGCGGCCTCGGGAGGAACTATTGCTCTCTGTAGCAACACCATCGAGTAGGGCTAGAGATGGGTTCATCTTGACAACATGTGTTACTCTGTTGGTCAGTGCAGGTTCTGCGGGGTCCTGTGACTTTTCTAGAATAAGACAAGGCAAAAATAAGTGACTGCCCGGCTCTCTCTTTTTTTTTTTTTTTTTGTCGTGCAGTCCGCTTGCTTCAGTAAGTTGCCTGTGGCTGGACGGCTCTCTAAGAAAGGGCGTGGCCGCCAAAGTCCATTGAACCTGGAGCCACCAGGTGGCATCCTAGCCGCGCCTTCCCTTCCTGCGCTCGCTCTGGTTCTGGGTGTCGCCCGGCTCTGAGCGCGGAGGTAATGCCGAACAGCAGACAGAGGAGGGAAGAGCCAGGGTGAGCGGTGGACTGACTGAATTTTGCTCTATCACCAAATGGAAGACAAATAATGGCCCAACCACCACCTTTTCGTTTTCTGAACACTGGCAGGTGGCCTCAGCAGGCCACCCGTAGCGTCCCCGGCGCACCCCATGACCGCGGGTCCGCAGGACAGAAGCGCCTTCGTGTTCAATTGATTTCACGTTGGATCTGGGCATTCTCAGATACAGATTGCCCTGCAGAAGGGTGTGGAACAGAGGAAGGTCCAAAACTCAGTTTCCAATTCAGGGGCATGTGGCTGGAAAAAGTTGGCGCGCGCGTGTGTGTTGTGTGTGTGGGTGGTGCGTGTTTGTTTTTGGAGAAACTGCTGCATTGTGAATTGTGGCCACTTTTGAAGAAGTAATTGTCCTTCGATGACGAAGTTCTAGCAAAGATAGAAAATATAACACAGCTCTGCTGGTTCAGATGCATCCAAATAAGGTTGATTTAAAAAGGTCATACTTTTATAATCCCACAGAAATAGTATTATTAAATCACAAAAGTTTTTTTTTTCTTTAACTTTCTAGCACTGAAGTGGCACAAAGGCTGCCGAGTAGACCAGCCACTTTTTTTTGTCTTAAAATATTGTGCTTATAAACTATCTGTACAACTATTTAAACTTGCAGTAAAGAAAGAGATTTTAAATTGCTAAATTTTATGTGTTCATTCTAGAGCTGTTCCAGACCTAATCAGACACTTGATTGTGAGCGTAAAGAAAAGAAAGGGAAAAAAAATTATGTTTTTATAATTAGAGATGGGCTAGGCTAGTTCTGAAATCATAATAAAAGCCAAAACCTGCGGTTCGAGTTCCTTCCAAGTGTGGGAGAATGTGCTAGAAGCCTGGCTGGATGTCTGGTGGCCTCTGGGCAGGCGGCAACCTCCCTTGGAAGCTGGAGGTAATGTTACGGGGGAGGGGACTCCAGGGAGGAGAACGGGCACAGCCCAGAAAAGCCTCACGAGAGGGGCCTGGTGCAGCCTGGGGAAGCCTTCCTGGCTTGCCTTTCTTCACTTGTCTGCCTGCACCCTCGCCCTGCAGCCCACCGTGTGTGCTAAACCCTGAGTCCGGCCTAGACGCCATACCCACCGGGTGGCCAAGAAGCCTGTTGTAGGACAAACTGGTGGGCTGTGTGGACAGTTGGAGACAAAGGGGGAGAGCCCCCAAGTACCATCTCCCCTGGGCTCAGAGAGCAGAGGGGCTGTCTCGGCAGAGATGCTCACCCGGGCCGGGCTGGGAACTGACGTCGCGGCGCCCCACCAGCTCCCGGGGAAGACGCGGTCTCCTCTGCTGCGGCACGTGCCCACCGTTCACCTCGTGTCCCGCCCTCGTGTTAAAGTGGACGCTCACCTGCTCTGATCTTTGCAGAATGCAGCACACTTGCAGTTTAAAAAAAATGTCGTGAAAGGCAGAGAATCCCCTTCTCACCGTCCTGGAGACACTGGTGGCAGATGACTGACTGCTCTTCCCCTCGAGGAGACTTGGGACCCAGGCAGCTGCACACTGGCTGCTTCCCGTGGCCAGGTCTCCCCTCCTCCTTGGAATCGTGACTTTGTGCTTTGACTAACTCCGTGTGACATCTGTTTGGCCACTTTGGAATTATGCTAATAGATTTGCAGAAAGAAAGAAAGCTACGCAAAGCTGGGCACGATCCCATCAGACTCCCCACCACTGCCAAGAGCTTCATGGCCGAAGAACCACGGACGCACCTCGCAGGAGGAGATGGGGTAATGAATCCAGAGGAAAAAAAGATTCTCTACCTTTGGGCCCAAGAAGGGGCACCGGACAGACTACTCTGGGTGTTTTACCGCAAGCGAAGTAGAGGAAAGAAAGGAGCAAGTGAGCACTGAGAACCCCCCCGGAGGCCACAGACCGCGGTGGGCCTGGGGTGGTGGGAGCTGCCCGGAAAGCAGAGGGAGGCCTCGGGAGGCGTCTAGACGGCACTGGTGTCTGCAAGAGCGAGGGGCCCGTGCTAAGTCGGCGGGGGCGTCCCCGGGGCCTGGCAGCGTGAGGTCACCTGCATGCTGGGAGGCAAGCCGGGCCTCTCTCTCGCGGTGCAGAACTCCCTCCCCGTGTCCCCTGCTGCACAGAAACAGCCCGTGAAGCCCGCGTTTCAAGGCCTTCGCTCAGCCACACCTGGACACACTTGGCATTTCTTTGGGTACCAGGAGACACACCCGTGGAGTGGGGTTGGTGCTCACAGACCGTGCTTGGCCGCCCAAATATTTCAGTAGAAGCCCATCTCTACTTATAACAGGAGTCTGTGAAGGTACAGAGCAGCCACCCTTATCTGTCCAGCAGCTGTTTCAAAGCCCTTTCTATGTTCATCCTGTGCCCAACCCGAGTCACCCCGAGATCTATTAGGTCTTCCTTCTGAAGGTTTGGTAGGTGACTGCCGTCAATCTCATTGTCCATGAAGGTCTCTTTATGCTCACCCAAGTTTAGACTTTCCAGCCAATCCGCCACGTCTGGTTTAGTCCACAGGTGCACAGGCTTAGTCGTAAAAGGCTTATTTGAGATTGGCTGTTGCAGTACCGAGGGGGATGGCGACCTGCTGCGGCCCGCCGGGTTCAAGCCGAACAGGTCCCCGGACGGGGGCTGGCTTGGAAGGCTGAAGACCTCTGAGAGGGTGGGAGGAGGAGTGGCAGCAGCAGCGGAGAGGGGGGCAGGCAGGATCTCTTTGCTCAGCTCTGTTGGCGACACCACAGGGCTCGGGGCACGTCTTGTTCCTGAGGTCCTGCTCTCAAAGTCTGTGGGCCGGCTCTGCAGAGTGATGGGCTGCGAGGTCCCTGGGCGAACCGTGAAGGTCACCGTCGTGCTCCGTGTCCCTGAGACGGTGCTCATGACCTCTGGACTTCTGAAACAGCAACAACAGAGACAACTATCAAAGCCGGGTCACGGTCTGGGTCAGCGGGATGCTGACCACCAAGGGCGCGGGGCGCAGTGTGGGGGGGGGGACACTCTAAAGGCAGCTGCGCTGGCAGTGAGCAGACGACTTGCCATGCCAGGACCAGGGCAGTGAGGAAGGGAGCAGGAGCCAGAGTTCTGAGAAGACACCACAGCACACCAAGGCCACCCACTCGCCTGGCTCCACGCAAGGGCCGCCACCGGGCCGGGTGTAGGGGGTGCCTGCGCCTATGCCGTGAGCAGGGCGGGCCAGACCGGCGCGGCCGGGGAGGCACTGTTGAGGGCTCACTCGAAGACATGAGGACGGGGCCTGCATGAGGGGCTGCTCCCTGGGTGAGCCGTGGCTGGTGACGTCACCAGTACCATCACCCGTATGAGGAAGGGACAGCTTTGGTCTCCATTTCGGCGCGGTGAAGGCAGAACAGCCTTGGGGAGAGACTCTCCCTCTTAACTGCCTGTCAGGCCTTGGGCTTTTCAGCTTGAAAGGCCAAGTGCACTGGCCCAGTTGCCGTGAGTGGGGAAGGC
Organism: Mellivora capensis; assembly: GCA_004024625.1. NCBI lineage: Eukaryota > Metazoa > Chordata > Mammalia > Carnivora > Mustelidae > Mellivora > Mellivora capensis. The sequence continues at coordinate 38,236 of PISX010001188.1, forward strand.
CCACACCTCCTTGGGGGCACTCAGGGTTTGATGAAGCTTTCCATCCACGGACCCTGAGAGCGAGGAGTAATTTGCCAGAGTGCGGTCTCTACTGACCCAAAGGGCTAGCCCAGCACTGCGGCGGATTTGTCTGGTGTCGACGGGGCCGTGTGGTTGCGGAATGGGGTGGGAGCGCTAATGTGTGTTCTCTCCCCGCACGAAGGCAGTGTGGGAAGCTGTCAGTATGTACGATCCTCACTGAAAGGCAGGAATCTGAAAGGAACGCCATTCTCCCAAGCGGCCAGGGGAGATCTTGGAGTCCCCCATGTTCTTCCTGCTCTGGCCGGGCAGGTGAAGCCCGAGCGGTCGGAGTGGGGGTACACTCGGGCCTCTGAGTTTGGTCTTTACTGGCCCCCAGGAGAAGGCTGAGTGACCTGAAGGGAGGAGACTGCATCTTGGTGCCAGGGAAGTCCCTGGTCTTTGTGCTCCCCTGCACAGGGGTCCCTCCCTGGTTCTGGCCAAGGCCCACGGCAGGCTTTCCAAACAAAACGGAATAGCCACACCTCTGGGCTCTGGTTCGTGCTCTTCTCTCCTGTTCCCACACTGAAAGCACGTCCACGCCACAGCCCGAGAAGCCACAGCCAGTCGGGGGGGTGGCAGGAGTAGGCTTTGTGTTTTCCTTTTGGGCTCATTCATGTGAATGTGGACAGACCACCTATCCCCTTCCGGAAGGATCCCTCCTACCATGGTTCCTCCCCGGTATCTGGACTTGAGGAGTGTGAAGCCTGGCTCTGGGCAGTACCAGCGTAGGCACATTCTAGCCTGTGAGTCTCCTTGTCTTCACACGTGGTATGGGCTCCTCTCCCTCCCAGGGGGTGAGGGTGGGGGCAGGCTGTGCTCGGGAGCACGTGAAGAGCCACGCGGGTGCCGCCATGGTGGGCGCGACAGGGATTGGGGGTCTCTGTATACGGAGGGCTGAGCCGGGCATGAGGCCCGGTTGGCCTATCCTCTGCCCCAGCTTCTCTTTGGCTCTCTGTTTCCTCTGCCACTGACAGGTAAGTGGGTACAACCCCCAGCCGGCGACCTGGCTGTCTCCAAGCTTGTGGCACTTCCGCACCCAATGGCAGGCCTGGGCGCTTCAAGGATGGGATATGCAAGCATGGATCGAGGGGCTTGGGCAGACTCACGCCTCGGGCCTGACACAAGCACTCCCGGGGCAGGTGGATGCGACTGGGCCAGGGACAGCCACCCCCAGAGTGTCCTTATGCAGCTTCCCGGAGGGCCGCATGCCCCAGGTGGGGTCTGGTACAAGCAGGAGACCTCCGTCAAGAACCTCCGGGGCTGTGGGTGCCTGCCGGTGGCTGGTGTACTGGTTGTACTGGCCGGTAACGGCAGCCCCTCTACCACTGCCAGGGTCGGTTACTCGGAGTCTATGGGGGTAGGAGCCCCAGTGCTGCCAGCCGCAGGGGTGGGGAGCAGCTCCTCTGGGACCTCGGTCAGGTTCTTGAGAGAGAGGGGTGGACGCAGCGCAGGTTTAAGGAGAAACCTGCGAGTTCTGCTGCTCAAGTAGGATGGGAAGCCCCACTCCACTTCCAGCTTGGGCCGAGGCGCAGGCTGGCAGGGAGTGTTGTGGGATGCCCAGCAAGGTGGCCTGCGCCCGCTGTGTCTGCTCCACAGCACTCGGGCACCTCTGTTTTGGGAAGACTCATTGGTTCTGCTTTGATACAACAATTAAGCTAAGATGGTTGAAATGAAACCATGAGTAGGCGCAAAGCCACTCCATCTGGAGGCGATCTGAGCTGTTAATTAGGGCCTAGAAGCTCTGGGGAAGAGACAAGTGTTTGTAAAGAGCATAAATTACAAGAGCACTTTTGCTCAGGTCTTGTTTTGTTGTAAGAGTCCGGATGTGCTTTCTCCGAGGTGATACTGCATGGTGCCAGTGCCCATGCCCTTGACTCTGGGTGTACCCACTGGGGCAGCCCAGTTGGGGAAGGCCCCCCAAGCCCGGGACACCCTGAACATGGGCACCTTTGAGACAGAGCACGGCTGTCAGCACCGCCCTTCCCTGCAAACATCTCAACCATCCCCAGGTAGCTGGGATGGTGTGTTCATTTATTTATTTAGAAAGGAAAGTCTTGTAGGTAGCTGTGTTTGTTGTCGGAAAAAAGAGAAGGCTCTCCAAGCACACTGGTGGGCAGCAGGGGGGACAGCAGCACACGCCAGAGGTCAAGGCGTTTTTGCGAGTGGCACTTACTTCTGTTCAGCATGACCCTCTTCTGTGAACGCCCATCACGAGAGCACATGAAAATGACAGAATGGAATGGCTTGAGACAACACTGCAAAATTAATTAAAATTTAAAAAGAAGCTTTTTTCGATGGATGAAATGAAAGCAGGGTACAGATATCAGCTGAGCACCTATGAGGCTGGTCCCTTTGTGGCTGAGGAGGCAGGCAGAGGGCAGTCCGCCTCGCTGGCCACACCGGAAGATGAATACGGGCGTCCCGCTCATGTTTAGAATGGGAAATTCCCGACGCCGCCTTCCCTGGCTTGGGATGATGTGAACGAAAAGAAGAAAATTACCCAGGGAAAGCCTGGTGCGAGCGTGAGGACCACAGTCCTCAGAGGACGAGCTCATCGCTGAGACCCTGCTGAGGGTTCCCGAGTCGTCCTTTGTCTTCTGCAGCCTGGCAAGTCTAAGTCGGCCTTCCTGGTGGGGGCGGGGCCCCGCGGGTCCCTATGCTCTGCTTCAGGTCTACACCGGAATGCCTGGCAGCTAATCATGGGGTGGGGCGGGGACACACAGGATCTGGCCATGCCCTTGGGGCTGGTGGGAAGTCGCCGTGGAAAAGAGTCACCGGAGAGCCTGAGAAGCAGAGCAAAGGCTGTTTCTGGGTTGGCCCATGCTGCCCTCACTCTCAGCAGCTTGGTCCTTTTGGTTCATCACACTGGCATCATTCACTGCATCCTCCTGGCTCCAGAGATCGGGACGTTGCTAAGCAGCCACTGGGTCCCCGGGTGGAACGTGCAGGAATCTGTCGCCCTGATTTAGACACAGACACACGCACGCGCACACGCTCTCTTGGATCAGCACTCTCCGTGCTGCCTTTTCAATCTAATCCATATGGAGACAGAATTAAAGCAAGAATTGAGAGCTGACTGACTCTCAGAGACGCTCGTTATTTCATTAGCCAGAAGCAGTTAACTGGGGTGGGGGCAGGCAGATTCTGGTGGCTTTTCCAGTGTGCTTACAGATCCCATCCGGCTCCCGGACGGCCACTGAATGCGGGCCGGCGGCCGCTGGGTGACGCCGGCTGGATGTGCCTGTTGTCCTGCATCCGCGCTGGGCAGCAGCTCTGGACCCGTCTGGCACGAGACTGCCTCAGCGCGCCCAGTCCCGCTTCTGCGGTTTAGCTACCAGGGGTTTCTTGTGTGGACGCGGCCCTCACTGCTCAAGTGCTCTTATGGAGTGGCCCTGGGAGAGCACCCGAGTCATTCCCACACCGGCCTAAGGCCCGAGCACTGCCACCATCGTGTCTCCCTGGCTCCTCACCTGGGCGGGGTCGGTGCCTCTGCCGCCCAGTCTTCACGGCCGCCACGGGCCCCGACACCGCCCGGGGCCTCGGCCCACGGATGGGTGCGGCGTCAGTGCTCCTTAGTGGGGGGTGGGCACTGTTTAGCTTGTGGCCCGATTGGCACCTTCAGGGACTGGGAGTGCGGTGGGTGTCTTGGGTCCCTCAGGAGCCCGGGTCCTCCTGTCAGAACGTCCACATCCCAGCTGGTCAGGAAGGCGCCCCGTTTCCAGGGAGCCGCACCCTGACGTGCTCGCGCTGACTGATCGTAAAATCCGGACCGGGAAGTGAGAACCCAAGAGCCACACTTGGGATCGGCCGCGGGGCGAGCACGGGGAAAGGCTGTGGCCGGACTGGAATGACCCTCCTCCAGCACCGTCTACAAGACAGCACACCGAGAGCCCATTTCACGGTGCCCTGTGCGTAGCGCTCGCCCAGTTGTCTACACTTCCATTCACTGGCGTTCCCTTCCCGTGTCGGCTGGCGGCTGTGAAATGGTAAAAACCCCGTGACTGCGTCGAGGTTAAGGGAATACGCTTCGGCAGCTTCCATTACTGAGTAGGCTTTGAAGTCCGCGCTTTGGGACCAGCTGGGCGGGGATCATTTTTTAACAACCCAAATTGATTGGTTTTAAAGCCAAGAGGCTTTCATGATAATTCTGCAGAGCTGGGGAGGCGCCGGAGGCACCAGCCAGGCGAGGGCGGATGCAGGGTCAGGCCGTGTGGGGCCGAGGAGGATGGCTTTCCTCCCCTGAGCCCATCTGGGCCCCCAGGAGGTGGAGGCCAGGCCCAGAGGAGCTGGAGGGGCCTTGGGATCCGGCGGATGCTGTACCCTCTGGACAGAAGCTGAAGGGGGACCCTCACAAGCTTCCATCCACTGCTCGCTCCCCCCGGCACACACAGGATGAAAACAAGACTGACCGCGTGTGGCCACGGAAGCGCTGGGCACAGAGCAGCGTGTCTGTCTTGCTCTGGAAACGATGTCTGGGTGGTCTGGGCCACCAGTCAGAACGCAGAAGTCAGGCAAACGGAGTTGCCATCCTGGGTTCCTGGGGCCCTTGGCCTTTGAGTCTGCCCCTTGGTCTACAGAGTGCAGGCCCCCCGGCCTTGTACACCGACCCTGCCCCAGCCGGCGAAGGGCAGCTGTGCCACCGTGAGAGCTGCCGCGCTGGGTGGTTGCCAGTAACTGTGACACAGGTCACACAAAGCCTGGGACGGCCACCTTCTCGCAGGACGCACGCAATCCTGCTCTCCCTCCTCCGAGGCCTGCCAGGCCTCCCTTGGCAGGGCAAGCGCTTTCTGGCCTCCAGGCTTTGTGCCCCTGTCCCTGTGCCTGGGATGTTCCTCTCCTGGCTGTCCACACACCTGGCTGCTTTCTGTATTCCAGATCATTCCAAGGTCACTTCCTTAAGGACTGTCATCTTCTTCCTGCCCATGTTCACTTGGACTTGGGAATCAGCACCGTTCCTTCGTCGCACTGGTGTGCTTGGATTTTTCCTGTTTCTTACTTCCTGTCTTCCCCCTTGAGAGTGCAGCTGCCCACGGAGGAGAGGCCTGGAATGTCTTCCGGAGCAGGGACGAGCCCTGAGGCTCACTCAGCACGGCCCCTGGCGCGGGAGAGGTCACTGACGACTTCGTGTCCCTGCCCAGCTTCCGAGGGCCCAGGCCTCTGCGGGAGTGTATCCCTCCCGCTACTCTCCACCCTCAGGGCTGGCCCTGGGTCCCTACAAAACAGCAACTCGGGGACTCCTGGTCGGGGACTCAGGAGGCCCTGGGCTGGGCCAGGCTTCCAGGCTCAGGAACGGAGTGTCCCGGTAGGCTTCCCAGCTCTGCCCCTGGGGCACGGGCGGGGCCTCACTGGGTCCCAGGAGTTCAAGCAAAACACCCAGTGCTCCAGAATGGGGAGGAAGCCGCTGATGCAGAGCCCTCCACGTCTCCACGAAATCCTCAGGGGGACGTAGATCACCAAAGGGCTTTGAAGAGGAGAAAGCGCGCGCTGGAAGGACATCCTCGCGGCCCTGGGTAGCATGTCCGCCGACGCCTGTTCTAAGGGGAGCGCGGCCGGCCACCCTCCTGGCTCAGCTTCCCGGGAAGGGCTGGGGCTCGCAGACTGCTCGCAGACGCCCTCAAGCCACTGTCTTTGCTTTGATCCAAGCTGACCTCCTTTTCCAAGACGAGGTCACTTCCTGGAAAGGTCGGGCTGGGCGGCGGAAGGACCGCTTTCCCCAGAGCTGCCAGGCCGCTCCCCGCTCAGTGGGGCGTCTCCAGGGGGCCGAGGCGGCGTCTCCAGCCTTGGTGCTCAGGAGACTTCTTGATCACGCTCTCGCCAGCCCGGCTCTAGCCAGGGCATCTCCAGATCCCGTGTCCCCTCTGCTCTCGGGGCCAGACAGGAGCTGTGTGGCTCAGGTCGAGCCTCACATCCTCAGGTGGGGAAGGGCCCTGTCCCACCCTGGGCTCTACCGAGAAGTGAAGAGTCCCGCCTCAGTAGCTAGAGGCAGCCAAGGGGGCCGGTAACCCTGAAGCGGCGAGCCCCAAAACTCGAGCTCTCAGGCGAGCGAAACCGTTTCTGTGGAGAGAGGGTTTGTGCGCATGCTCGCTTCTCGCTCTCCCTGAAGACCCCGCTTCCCAGGAGGCTGCCCCGCGAGTCGGTCCGCTGGGGCCACCCCCAGCCCGGGGTCCTAGATGTGACCGCAAGTAGCGGTGAGCCACCCTGACAGGCCTCCAAATGGGCAAACACCCCCATCTGCCAAGCAAGGCTTGCCCGGCCCAGCGGCTGTCACCCACCTCACTCCCGTCAGCAGCTTCACGGCCACACGGCACGGCCGCTTAGGGCTTTGCCCAGTGAGAGGCTGTGCAGTAGTCAGGCCGCAGTAGCTGCTGGAAGGCCCCGTGTAGTGCCCGAAGGCGATGACCTTCCTCTTTGTCCTTGGGGCGCAAGGCCATCAGATGCCCAGGCCAGCTCAGTGCCACCCTTGGCTGAGAGCCGAGAATAAGATGCCGCCCCTGGTGCTCAGCAATGCCGGGGGCTGCCTGGCGACTGCCTGGTCTGCCGTCAGCCACCGGGTCACCAAAGAGAAGGGCTCTGGCAAGCAGGCGGGCTCAGGTGGCCCGCAGCGGCCTGGGGATGGCCTGCCCTCGGGAACCTCAGCCCTGCAGACGGCTCGGGCGGCCGCCCCTTCCTTCCAGGCTGATCCCTGGCTCCCACAACAGCTCACGAGTGGAGCCCTGAGATGCTCCCTGGGTGGGAGGTCGGGTCTCTGCCTTCAGGCAGGCTGCCCTGGCCACGTGCTCTGCTTCTCTGACCTTCAGTCGGCTTGTGTGCGCCCGGGAGATAAGGGCAGGGCCTGCGTCAGCCGTGCCCGTGCGGCGTGATGGCCAGCATTTGGGGAGGCCTGGATCGGTGTCGGCTGATGTTCTCATTGTAAGGGAACTGGGTTATAAATAACAGAGCGGACCGGAGGTGGCCGTTCTTGGCATCTGAGCGTCGCTTGGAGGTGGTCCTGCAGCTGTTCTCGAGAAATCCAACAGGATTCTGCCAGGTGACGTCTGCTCTGAGGCCCCTCCCGCCGAGGGAAACGCAGGCGGGGAAGCCCTTGGGACACGTGCGGCTTGACACCCGCTCTGCCTCCTGCTCCTGGGGGCGCACATGGTTGGGAAGGGGGTGGAGGTGGAGAGCAAGCCAGAGGCCCCTGGATCGGGGTGGGAGAGCTTGGGGCAGGGGGGCTTAGGCCACCCCTTCAGGCTCTCCTGAGCTCAGACACTGGCCGCAAGGGGAAGCGCCAGGCCAGGCCCTTGGCCCGAGTCCTGGCTCAGTCTCCCGCTGGGCATGGGGCCCGGCTGCCCCGCGCCCCACTTCCCCCTTCTGGAGAATGGGTACAATCAGTGCCCGGCCCCTGCATCACGGGCCAGCGTTCTGTGAGAACGGGAAGCGCTAAGAGAGTGCGCTCATCCTTGTGCCTCACGGGATGTAGCAGCGAAGCCCTGTGTTCTCACGCACAGGGCAGGGCAAGACTGGCCAGTTCTAAGACTTTGCTTTCAAACTTACAAGTATACGGTATTTGTGGGTGCGTGTGTGCAGGTGTCCGCCGGAAACGGGGACTTTCTGCGGACTGCCTCTTCGCCGGCGGGGTTACTCGGCGTCAGGGTCAGCCGTAGTGTGTCTGTTAAAAGACGGAGTGTTGCCCTGCTTCCCTCTACCAAGGCTGGCCCATCAGTAGTCCTCTGGGCGTAACGGGATCCATTCGAGTCATTTATTTACATCCACAATGAAGGATAACTGGGAAAACTATGGCTCTTGGCCCAACCGCAGGGGGTGTCGCTAGTTAATGGGGTGAGACGTTTGAGGCAAACGCCTGTCCGGAGGGAGCATGAAGAAAGACTCGGTAATCAACGCGACGAGACCTGGGAGCGGACAGAGGCGTGGGGCAGGGAACGGAGTGCGTCGCGGGGGAACGCCCAGCACGGGGAGGGTCTGGGCGAGCGAACAGCTCTGGTGAGTATCACCCCCGAGCTCTAGGCAGAGCATGAGGGGCCTGCTGTAGGGCACGGCATGCCTCCTGAGAGCCCTCTGGCTCCGTTTAGACGTGACCCCTCACCCCCAACCCCCAGCTGCAGTAGCAGCACCTTGAACGCTGCGTGAACCATGAATGGTCGCCCCGGGGAGACGTGGACGCCCTCTACTGTGATGCCTGCTTGAGGGCTGGGCTGGTGGGGGTGGGGGGGAGCATTTTCCTCTGAGCCCACTTGTGAAGCCACCACCTGGCACCTTCCCCAGCTCTCCAACCCGTCTGATGGGAGGAAGCGAGAAGGATCCACGCACACTTAACCACACGCACAGGCTGCTGCCCCACTCTCTCTCCTTTGGCAAGGCTATTCCCTGCCACCAGCTGGCAGAGCTTGGTTTTAGCTTCTGCGAGGCTCCAGAATGACCTCGCAGGGGATCCTGGCAAAGTTCTGGAGGACATGGAATGACAGGGACCAGAGCTCCTCTTGGGAAGCTGTGGTGGGGCTGGCCCCATGTGGCTGCATTTTAATACAGGTCTTGACTCGGGGAGTGCCGCGTCCTGCCGGGATGGCCGAGGTGTGTGCTCTGCCGTGCTGGACTCCAGGAGGGTGGGGTGGACGGTGTGTACCGGGTGTGGCCAGCACAAGGCCTGATGGATTCCCCACGTCACGTCCACTCTGGCTGCTCCCTGAGGGCCTTTCCTGGTTGGCCCCAACTGGACGAGACAGGAAAGCCGGCACGGGGCAGTCTGCGTCTAAGCCAATTGTGGGACTTACCTTGGAGCGAGGCTGGCAGGCTTGGTTCCTGTGGGCGAATCCAGTCCTTCCCCCGGCTTTGCCGATTTCTCTCGGTTCATTTGCTGCAGGATTGAGTTCAGTTCACTGATCACATTTGCCTTTGGGCCTGAGCGAATCGGGCTTCTGACCTCGGACACGTCCCCCCACAACTTGGAGGTCCTTGGTGGGGTGACCTTCGTGGCCCCAGGCTGGGCGCTGCCCGGCGGCGGAGGGGGGGCCGGGGGAGGGATGACGAAGCTATCCACGTCCTCCTCCACTAGCGCGTCCTGATAAAGTGCATTGCTTTTGGGAATTATGGGCTTCACTTTTGGCTTCGGAGGTACTGGGGGCTTGTCCACCGTAAACGCCTGCCCATCTGCATAGACTGTGCAGGTGTCCACGCTCTCCCCGCCTTCGGAGGACAGGGTGGACATGCTGGACACCGTGGAGATGGTGCTGGTTGTCTCGAGATGGTGGTCGCTGCTACTCCGGCTGTCCACCTCCTCGATCCCAGAGTCCGTGACCACGTCAAAGTTCTCGGGGGGCGGCAGGAAGGAGGCAGGCAGGCAGTTGGAAAGGCCAGCCGGCTTCTTACTGTCTGCACAGTTGGCTGGTTGGCTGGGGTTCAACGAAGGGGACTGGGAGGCGTCCTGCTTCTTCTGCTTGACCAGGTCCGTGAGAGCGGGGACAGAAGCGATGCGGTCATCGGGGATATCAAAACTATTTGCGAATTCCAGGGGGGGAGGCAATGGCTCTGTAAAAATAAAATCCTCATCCAGATCCACGGATGCCAGAGGGGGAGGAGGGATGCGGAATGGCAGAATCACCGCCTCTTCCACAGAGCCCGCTGCCACGATGGTCCTGCCAGGCACGGCGGCGGCGGGCTCGGGGCTGGCGGAGATCTGTAAAGCACCTTCGGTTTCGGGGGCGCCTTCTGGCCCCTCAGACAGCGAGTGGTCTGGCTCGGCCTCCACGTCGGCTTTCTCGTCCTCTTCCCGCAGCAGGTGGTCGGTGGCGGCCGCATCCACAGTGTGGACCATCAGCAGGCCGGCCGACCTCTGCTGGGATGTGTCCACAATGTTGATGAGCATGTGCTTCTTGTCCTCGCCCTTGCGGTCCTTGGCCAGCTCCGTCTCGTACTTGTTCTCAGTCTCCTGCCGCCTCAGGGGTCCCCGTGTGTTCTGCCTGGTGACCGGAGGGAAGCCTGCTTCCACGCTGGGCCGCATTTTGGTATCGATGTAGAGAGGTTTGTGGAGGTCGGCCTTGGGGGCCTCCCCCTTGGGGCCCTGTTGGGACTCCTTCATGGCTCGGTCCCTTGCAGACAGCGCCAGGGCCAGCGGGGAGCTGGGGTCCAGCAGCCGGCCTGTGAGCGGGTGGACGTAATTCTCAGGGCTGGCCGCGCTGCTGCTCTTGGGGGGCACTGCAGGGCTGCCCTCGGGACCCTTGGCTTTGGATGTGGAATTCGGCGGCCTGCCGGCCTCCCCCTGAGCTGCGGCCTCACCACCACCCACAAAGTGGTTCTCGGGCTCCCTGGGCGGTGCCCCCGGCGTGGGCAACGACAGCGGCTCGGCGCCATCCTCCTCGCCGAAGCCGACCTCTTCGGGGAAGTTGGAGGGGTGTGCCCGGGCAGCGGGCGGCCCCAGTCCGACGTCCTCGTCCCCCAGGTCTGTGGAGAGGAAGGCCGGGGAGTTCCTCCTGGCTTCCAGCCGCTTCTCCCGGTCGCGGACGGCCCCAGCGATGGCGGCAGCGAAGGGGCTGCTGACGGTCAGGCTGTCGTCAGGCCGCAGCTGGCCCGGCGGCTCGGGGGCCTGCGGGTCGATCTCCGTGCTGCTGCCCTGGCTGCTCTTCCCGCTGCTGCTGGTGGAGGGCTCCTTCACGATGATGGTCGGAATGGGGATGGAGCACGTCTTCTCAGGGCTGTCCTCCACGTTGGACTGCTTCACCAGCATGCCCTTCCGCCGAGCGGGCTTGGCGGGGACGTACACGGCTTTGCTCGCGGTCCTTCCCACCTCCGAGTACGGGTTTTCCGGCATCTGGCCTCTCTTGGCACGGAAGTTGGCCTGGGCGGCAGCGCTGCGGCTGTAGAGGTCATCGGAGTCCAGGGAGTAGCGGTCCAGCTCCCGCCGGTAGTACATCCCCTTGTCCCTCATCACCGTGGCCACTGTGTCCGAGCGAGCCGCGGGGGGCACCTTGGCAGCGGGGTTCTGATTGAATGCTGGCTTGATGGTCCCATAGACTCTTGGGGTTGGGGACTTGGGGCAGTTGTAGGTGGTGGGGGATGGGGGAGGGGGGGACGGGGGCACAGACTGCGGTGGGGGCGGGATGTCCTCGGAGGTGTCTGGCATGGACAGGCTTCTGGTGAACTTCAGCATGGGAGGGGCTAGAAACTGCCGCTCTTCTTCCGTTATTCCTGCAAGGAGAAGGCAGGCTTAGTTTGCAGCCGTGGCCGGGACTCCCCACCAAGCTCCTAGGTTTGTGCTACGCATACTCCTGCACACCACAACGAACCACGGGGCACACGTGTTCACGGAGCACAGCACAAGCCACACGCCAAGAGCTTATGTGGCCCAGCCGAGCCCCCCAAGGAAAAGACAGGAAACTGGGAAAGAAAAGAAAACAAGGGAAAGGTGCTGGGAGGCACTGAGTGCGTGCTGTTGAGGTGTTCTGTGTGCGGCGCCCAGAGCAGCAGCGGGGAGGGATGCACGGGGGGGGAGGGGCAGGTGCCCGGGGCCACAAGCCCCGTGCCAGCATGTGGGTGCGTGTGCACACACGCTGGGGCTGGGCTGGGGCAGGACGCCTCTGTCCCGTCGGGCTTGGCCAGGCCCGTGTGACGTGGATGGTGCTGCTGCTGAGGGGCCCAAAAGCTGGCCTTGCCCAAGTGACAGGAGCCCAGTTTGTCACCTGGGGGTCCCTCAGGAGGACAGCTGTGAGCGAGGCAGAGAAGGCCCTTCTGGCTCTTTGACCTGTGAGGGGAGGGGGTCCAGAGTCCTCTCTAACCCAAGACCCCAGCTCCAGCCAGGAGCCGCTTCTGGAGCAAATCCTGGGCCACTGGCCTCAGGAGCCCCTCTGGGTCATCCTAAGACCCTCTGCGCTGGGCTGAGGGGCCAGGAGCTTTCCACCATCACCGCTAACCCGGGTCAGCATTTGGCAGACGTGGCAGCAAGTCAGGGCGTGCCCCCAGGGCCTGACGTGGTGGAGCAGCACCTGTTAGGTACTAATGTGCCGAGGGGCCTGGTGTGGTGACGGCGGGCGTCTGGCCTCACTAGGCCTGGCTTCTCTGTGCAGGTCGACTGGGCAGGGCTTAAGACTCTTTCCCACGGTCTGAGACAGTGAAACATCAACAGAACGCACTCCCGGAGATGGGAAGGGACACACACACACACAGATGGGAGGGACTCGGGTCTCACGCTGGCGGCATGCAGGTGTTCAAAGAGGTAATGGAATGAATTACTTCAAATAAAAAAAACCCTTCTAGGACAAACTACAGTAATTTATTCCAATGAAACTTTCCATTCGATAAGGGTATTCCCAATTTAACGTACTCCTGTGGGAGGATGTTTTGGTATCGAACAGACGGATTTGCTAAAAGGCCTTCTTGACCGTTCGCTGCACATGGGTTGCCTGACAGTGAAGTTCCCAAGGAGTAATAACTTAAGAATACGCCTTACAGGTAAGCGCAGAGGGTGCATTCAGATCACAGATTCCAAACTGTAAGGTTCACTGACCTGATAGAAAGATTCTGCTGTCTGACAGGAGGAAATCAATTGTTATTAACCAGGTACAGAGCCAGGGACACAACACGGCGTCTGTGCTACTCTGTGGTGGCTCTGTGCACCCGGGACGGCGAGGTTTAGGAGCCAGATGCCACCACGGTCACTCCTGGATCACTGCTGTGAGCCACCGCACACTGGTGACAAAGGAGCCAGGCCCCCAAACAACAGCGCAGGGGGTGCTCCCAGAAACCACCCCATGGCGTCCCCAAGGGCTGGCCTGGGATGGCCGCCTCTACTGGTGTCCAGCGGTGGCAGCTCCTTTGAGAATTTACATGGTAAAGACAGTGCTGGACTGTCTCACAAAGGGGCTGCCTGGCAGGGTCACAGTCACCTCGCCTGGAAGCATCAGTAGGTGTCATTGGGACATTAACAAAGAGGTAGGTGGCTTTCTGTGACACAGGTACACTGACTTATCCGAGTTCTAGAACCTGGCCCCCCTACCCCCGGAAGTGTGTCCACCGAGCTCGCCCTGCAAAACATGGCAGTTTCGTTCCAGGCAACGCAGGGAACGTGGGGATTGCACTGAGCAGGGGTCCCCCTCCACCTGCCACTCTGATCCTGGTGGGATGAGGGAAGGGGCTTCCCAGACCACCCTGGTCTGCCCCCCGCCTCCCTCCTGACGTGGGCCCCCTCACTGTGCTGGTGTTAGCACAGATAGTGCGTTTGCAAGGCTGGACTTTGTTCCGGCAGGTAGAAGGGTTCCAGTCTGCTGGGGCATTCGGAGGCCCCTGGTGAATGGGCCTGGGGGTGGCTAGGGCGGGCCTGGGGGTCAGCTCTGCCCTGGGGCCTCTGAGGGCTTCTCTGAAAGCCAGGGGGAACCTCTGTGGGTGTAGGCCATGCTTCTTACCTATTGATTTCTGCCTTCGCATCGTACCTCGGGGGAGGCCCAAAAACGGGCCTTTCGGGCTCCCGGGAACCGTGGGCGTCATTACAGCAATCCCCTGTCGTTCGTACACGGACTGTAAACCAGAGAACCGAGTGAGATGGGCCCCTACCAGCCCCACCCATGGCAGCCAGGCCCAGAGGGTGTCACAGGAGCCCTGGGCAGTGGGCACCTGTCATCTGGCTTCCTTTGCTGCTCCCAGCAGCAAGCTGTGTCCAGCTGAGGCTGATGGGATGCGCCAGCTTCAAGGACCCCGGAGAGGCTCTCCCTGAACACTGCCCACTGGCTCCTGCCCTCTAAGTGCTAGCGTGCTAGGTGGAGCCGTGGTCTGGCCAACCAGCCCGAAAGAAGGGGCCTGGGCCGATGCTGCGTGGGAGAACAGAATGCACACAGTGGCAGCCGGTGCAGGAGCCTGGGTCTTCCTCCACAGCACGGGAGGGGCGGGCCAGGGGCTGGTGTGAGTGAGCCAGCTGCTGGGCTGCCCTGGCGCTCCCAGGCCGCACGGGCACAGGGGCTGCAGCAGGTGGGCCAGCGCAGAGGGAAGCTAGGGCTTACCTCCTTCATTTGGGAGCAGGTTCCTGAGCAGCCCCCAGCCAACCTGCCCCTTACCCGTCTGTACGGGGCTGCCGGCTGCCCCCTCCAGCCCACGGCATCAGAGGGCGACTCTGAGCCCGGGGGCAACGGCTGTGGGCTCTTGCACGTCTTGTGCTCAGGGCCCCAGAAGGTCTTCCTACCCACCGCGTCTCCCCCGGGCTCAGGGCATCTGCCTGGCTTTCTGGAGCCCAAGGCCGGGCAGGAGAGCATTGGGGCCGGGGGAGGGGGGTGGGGGGGCGGCGCTTGAGACACCGCCAAGGCTGCACACAAGGTAGGCAGCAAGGATGGGGGCGCATCCTGGGGGATGGCTGGCCCTGCATGGGGAGGTTGCCTGGAGCTCCTAGGAGCCCCCCCCGCGGGGTTCTGGAGATGATGGGGGTCCCGGGGTGAGCACGTCCGCTGGCAGGGCTAGCAGTTGCTGCTGTTTGAATGTGCACCGCGCAAGGCCATCCTGTCCGGTGAGTGAGGTTTGCGGGGGACGGTCTAAGACGAGACTAGGGGAAAGCGAGTGACTCCTTGTGAGGTGGGTTCTGAGAAGGCACTAAGGAACTGTGACTGGGACACTCAGACCTGCCACGAGGCACGGAGACCGAGTATAGGTGGCGGAGTCCAGGAGACAGAGAGGAGTGCCTTGCCCACACAGCCCAGAGCGCGTGAGCTCCCCCTGCCGGGACGGCCCCCACCCTGCCATCCCCCGGGGCTTGGCCACTCACATTCATGTCTGAGACGGACGGGAAGCACCGGCTGGTGGGCCGCTGCTTGATGGTGGCCACTCTGGACTCCATGGCCACGTTATCAGCAGCGCGGGATGGCTTCGAGGCCGGGACTATCTCCTCGGGTTTATCTGCAATGGAACATGGTGGTGGGAACGGGAGTCAGTGGGGGAGCCCCTGAAACAACCAGGCCTTCCTCTGGCAAGGTGCCCTGCACACGTGCGCAGCCGTTTCCCTGCTCCGGCCTTGACCATGCAAGCAGGCGCACGGCGCCCCGGCGTAGGGCACGCGTGCATCGGTCTGCCTCATGCACGCACACCGCCGCCCCGGGGAGGCGCACGCAGACCAGACGCAGCCTCAGTCCCTGGGGCCCCACACTCCCCGAAAGTCACATCTTCACTGGAGCCGCTTGGATTTGTGCCGACGGGACTTACTCTTGACCGTGTGAACTAAACCAGTGTCAGGAATCTTGTTAAGAGCTCGGAGGCACGGCAGCTTTGTAACGAGATGCAGTTGCTGGGGTGTAAGCCCTACAGCCCAGGGCTGGAGGCAGTGGTGCAGCCAGGTGGGCCGCATAGCCAGGCGGGCCATGCCGGCGGGCTTCGGGGGCCGGCTCTGGGGCCGCTTGGGGGGCCAGGTCAGGGGCTGCTCGGGGGGGCCGGCTCCGGAGGCCGAGCCCTTGCTGCTTGGGCAAGACCCGATTTCCCAACGGTACCACATGCTCATTTCTTTGTGAAAAATAAAAACTTAAGAAAATTATAAACTAAAAAGTTTTTAACTTTTTTGGTTGAACTTGTAAGCTTCAGACTTGAAAACACTCCAGAATTGCCCTGACGCCCAGTTTTGTCTGGAGGATGCCTGAGACGTGCAGAGCAAGTGCCCTCAGTGGGGCCCCAGCGACCCTTCCAGGAAGACTGTGGCCACGTTAGCACAAAGCCAGTGTGAGGGGCGCCTGGTGGGAATAGCCTGTTTTGGACCTGGTTAGGCACAGCACTCTCCTTGCATCCTCAACCTTTTTGGGGGTCTCGTGATGCCCCACAAAGTGCATGCCATAGCAAAGACCCAGGGCTCTGGGGCCTCGCCCCCGCCTTGAGCTGTGAGGTCAGCCCGTGGGTGTTGGAGCAGACGGGATCTCCGGGCGTCAAGTCATTCCCATTGGGTGGGACAGCCACTTGTAATGGGGACTTCCCAAGAGGAGCTAGCCCCCGGGACCCCCCCCCCCTCAGAGCCCCAACATTTTCAGAGCCCCAGGCCAGGGATGGGGTATGTGGGGTGGGGGTACCTGGGGGCCTGGCAGGCAGCCACCAGTGCCACCACAGCCTCCCAGAGCACCCATGGGTAAGACTCAGACATGCTCACAAGGCTCCTGACTCCAGAGCTGTGTCCTGGGCCAGGGGTCAGCACACTACGGCCCTGGGGTCAAATCCTGTTTGCCTTTCTCGAGGCACGCAGGCTGTTTATGTTTGTAAGAGGCTGTGAAAAGGAGGGGCAGGAGAATGTGCCAGAGAGTCTGGGGCCTGCAAAGCACGAAACTCTCACTGTCTAGAAGACACCTGTGCCTGGCCGGGACCCTGCCCCAGGTCACCTGCCACTGAGCCACGGGCCCAGGGCTCAGGCAGAGGGGCCTCAGGGAGGCTGTCCCCCATGACACACACAGACTTGCGCCTGCCTCTCCCATGTGAAGACCCACTTCTTCCCTTTGTCCCGCCCTGTGGTCCGGGCGGGCCCACCGAGGGCATTTCCTGCTCCTCGTGGGTGCTGGCAGCGCTGGTAAGCCTTGGTCCTTTAGGGAGTTGGTCAGAGACACCCACATCTCTGGGTCAGTCTGTCCCCAGCCCACCTTCCTCCTCATGGCTCCTGGAGCTGTCCTGTCTTCCTCGCCAGCGCTCAGGGCCACAGAAATGCCACTCATCCCCTGCCCCCCACAGCTGCTGCCCCTTCCTTCTCCTCTCTCTCCTGCCCTCTTCCCTCTGCTGTGCTGTGCACACCCCACGATCCTGGAAAGCTGCTTCCTTCAGGAAGCTGTCCGCTCTCTGGTCTGGGGCAGGACTCCTCTGCGGCTGGGCTCTAACTCGCTTCTGTGGCCTGCCAGCCGGGCTGCACGCCCTTGACCGTGGCTCGGGCCGCTCACGGTCGGTGGTCCGGTGGTGCTTGGTTAGTCTCCTTGATCCTCGTGGCCCGTGCCTGGAAGCCGAACCCTTGTGACGGCTGTCGGTTTCCTTCCCTTCAGGTGCAGGGATTTGGGTGTCCTCAGAGCTGCGAGCCCGTCTGTGGATCCGGCCTTCAGCGCAACCCACTGAGGCTCCCTCTGGGACCTGGAGCCCCACAGTCCTCCTGTGGGTGGCCCCGCAGGAGGGGCACTGGCCATGCCTGTGCCTGTGTCAGGCAGGGAGCCCGGGGCAGGACGCTGTCCTGGGATGCAGGGTTGACCGGCAGAACCTTGGCGAGCTTCCTGTTTCCAGCTCTTGCTTTGGTTTGAACACCCTTCCTGCCACATGCTGCGGGTCCGCTGTGTGGCATCGGGGTGCCGCCTGGGATCTTCACATGCCCCATATATGCAGGTGGCAGACTGGCCGTGAAGCTTCCGGGCATGTGGCAGTCACCCTAAAAAATAAGCCTTGGATGCTGGGCGTGTCGTGGTGAGGCCAGGCCCGTGTTAAGAATCGTCCCCGGTGGAAATTCTGAATGCCTCACTTCTAACCCTAATGAGAACCTGGGACAATCCGGATCTGAGGTGCTGAAGGTCATGCAGGTAAAAGCCAGGGACCAGGTGGTGGGAGCTGGAGCTCCAGCGAGGGTCATCCAACCTCTGTGCCCACACCTTCGCCCAGGGGTGTTGAGCCCTGGTGGGCAGTGGACGTCTAGGATCGCCATCAGAATGGTCTGCCTGGTCGAGCTGCTGGCAGTCAGGGCCCTGTCCACACCACACTCACCCGCGACGAGGGCCACCTTGAGCAGATAGCCTTGTCTGTGTTGCATACCCGGTCCTCCTGCCTCCACCCGGATGTCCCTTGGAGCCAGAATAGCAGAGCACATGGGCTTGTCGGGGGGCAAGGCTGGGAGTCACTGCTGCTTTGGTGAGGGCCATTTAGTGTGGTTTGTGATTCGCACGGACATGCTTCCCTGGGGGCCTGAGTCCTCTCCTGGCTCCGGTCTCAGAGGGAGCTGCCCGCCTGGCTCAGGACCCAAGTTGGGACCACTTGGCCCGTGTCTCTGCAGGCTTGTCTACCAGGCCAGGAGCCAGGGCTGTGAGGCTCTCAGGATTATTGTGTTTCGGTGACAAAAGCTAGGGTTTGGGTCTCTATTCAGGGGCTCCGGATGAAAAGGATTAGTGAATCCAGCCCCCTGCAGTCCTAAAATGAGACACTCTGTGGCTCAAAACAGTCCTGCAGACACATCTGAAAACCGGCAAATCGTAGAAAACTGGCTGGGGGAGTGCTGATGAGGGAGCTGTGCCGTAATTTTCTAAGCACGTTTGTGGCCTGTTTAGAGGACAGGGTGATGCTCACCGTCCATCAAGGACAAGCTTCCCAGCGAGGGGACTAAGCGCCCTTGGGGGAGGGGCGGGTTTGGCAGCACAGTGACGAGCACGCCGTGGGAACCAGAGCAGGGAGGGCCAGAGCATCAGGAGTCCCTGCCACCCGGCCCAGGAGCATATCCTTGACCGCAGGCAGGCTTTAATACGAGCCACCCCATGGGCCCTGAGCCCTCCCACTGCAGAAACCCACGCCCCACGAGCCAGACCTCGGGGTGAGACCCTGGGCAGGAGTTCCTCTGCAAGAGGAGAACACAGACCCCACCAGCTCCAGAGGCTGGCACCAGCCGCGGCCAACTGGACCCCCTCTGGCTCAGTTTCCTCAGGAGGTCTAGAGGCGTGGGGAGGGCCGCTCTGACCCCAGCCGGGCTGTTCCTGGCCCGAGGGTCCCCGGGCATCTCCCACCTTCCATGGGATGGGTCTGTGGGTGCAGCCAGAGGTCCCGGTAGGTTGGAGGCCACGGTGAGGCCGGTCCCACCATCCAGCCTGGTTCTCACCCTGAGCTGCCTGGGGCTGGGGACTCTCCTGGTGGCCCATTCCCCCTTGTTCCCACAAGCACGCTGTCTGGGGACTAGGGCAGGTGCTGGAAACACTGGGGGACAAAAGCAAGGGGTTCTTGAGACGAGGAGCTGGAAACTCACAGCCAGAGCAGGCGTCAGCCCGGAGGGGCTGGGGCTGGCGGCTTCTCACAGCTGCGACAGTTTCTTAGAACTGCTGTGGCCAGTTCAGGAAACAAGGAGTTTATTCTCCATCAGTCTGGAAGCCAGAATCCCCCAATCAAGGTGTTGGCACGATGGTTCCTCCTGGAGGCTCCGGGGAGGACCCTTCTCTCTCCTCTTCCAGGTCCCGGGGCTCCGAGTGCTCATTCCCGGCCCCTCCGAGCTCTGCCTCTGCGGCCTCCTGTGTGTGTCTCTCCGCCTCTCCTGTGAGGTCACGGTCACAGTCTGGTATGGCCTCATTATGACTACATCTGCAAAGGGCCTTCTTCCAGATAGGGTCCCTTTCCTAGGTTCTAGCTGGATGTGGATTTGGGGGGACACTATTCAACCATTGTGATGTAAAGGCCTGGCTTTCCCCTGATGCATGCGGCCCCTCTGGAGGCTGGAGAATGCTTCTCAGGAGGTGAGCCCAATCCCCCAAAAGCGTGTGGTGGGGCAGGAGCTTCTCTACATGCCCATTGATGCCTGATGCTTCCCACTGCGTGAGGCTGGACTGTCAGCTGGCACGGGCCCCCAGAGCTCTGCCCTGCACCCCACAGTGCCCTGGGAGTGGCGTGGGCCATGGCCGCTGGGCGCATTGGGGTCTTGTGCGCACACCTGCCTCCTGCTCTGGCCAGGGTCAGGAACTAGGGGGCAGGGGCACTCAATCTCGAATTGCATCCAGTCTTCTCTGCTCTGGAAAGCAAGGGGGGGGGGGTCCCTTGCCTGTCCTCTGTGTTGAATCTCCTCTGGGCCATGCTGGCCGTAGGACTGTGACTTGTCTTTTCCCCACAGTGTGGAGAGTGTGGCTGCTGGAGGCGCCCTTAAGGGAGGAGAGCAAAGTGGATGGGGCCTGGAGGGTGAGAGGACTTCCTCGGCCGGCTCTGTCACGCAGTGTGGCTCCTGGGAGCTGGGGGGCCTTCTTCAGGATGGCATGGCGGACAGCAAGTGATGGCCTGGACTGAAGGGGCGCTCGGGGACAGATGGAGTCCCCGGAAGCTGTCTGTGTCCTGGGCACCCACCGCACGGCTGACACGGTGACCCTGGGAGTTTCCAGGGCAGCCTCTGGGAGCGGGGGGTGGAGGCCGAAGAGGGGAGAAGGGAGGTGCTCTATCTTGGCACTCCAGGACCTGCGATCCTGCCCCCAGATGCTGCCCTGTTGGATTCTCAGACCCGCCCCTCGATTCCAGCCTTCAGAATACTGCCTTGCGCCTTTGCCTCAGTGCCTAGGGCCATGTGACAGGTTCCACTCTGCGCCCTCCACCCCCCCAAAAGCAGTTTTGAAATTACTCTGCTTTCAGTTGTTGGGGCGGTTGTCTCTAGCAGCCACGTAAGAAGCACCCCAGAATGTGGATGCTGGGGAAGGAGGGACCTGAGTCCATCGGGGCCCTTGTGGGGCAGGTGTCTCTGCTGTTCACAGCACGGTGACCGTGCCCCACCCCACGCCTGTTGGGTCCCTCCTCTTGCCAGCTCAAGCACAGCATGGCGTGGGCCTCTGGGAGAGCCAGGGGCTCTGCTGGCCTGCTTCTGACCGCTTGCAGTGAGAGGCTGTGGCCTGGACACAGCATAGAGGCTGCTGGCCGGTAGGGCAGGCCCAGCCGTGATAGCCTGAGGGTCCCACGGCCTTCCCAGTCACGATGATGAGGACACAGCTCTGGGGGTAATGCACGACACGCGGAGGGGCGAGGAGCCACAACGGGGGAAGCAAAGCAGACGGGACAGACTGCAACAGGACGTGGTCCGGAGCTGGGCCCCTCCACGGCCCCGGCACAGGGAGGACACAACGTGAGGTCACGGCAGTCTGAACGCCACGCCGACAGCCACAGAGGGGTTCCTGTCCACAGGGTATGCGGGTGGGGGCTGGGGACAGACACCGGGCTCGCCCCTTACCCTTCTTCTTCCGGATGGAGGCTTGCAAACAGAAAGGGGAGCATGAGTCTGGAGATGGCGGCACTCCCCCGGGGCCTGGCTCGGGGGGTGGGGAAGCCTGACCCTCACCCGCTGCTCACTGGGGTTAAACTCGGAAGGCCGGGGTTTCTAGAGAGTTCGATTTATGGCTTCCCCAGGAACCCGGGGATGGGGTGACCTTCCCCACTTGACATGTCCGGCTGGTAAACCTGCTTCCTAACCACAGGTGAGGCACTGTCTTGGGGCATCCTTCCCACTGAGCTCCCTGCCCCCTGCCTGCACTGTGCCAGTGTGGCATGTGAGTGAGAACGGAAGCCAACTTCGGGAGCCCCACGACCCCGCACGGGGGAGACATGGACCACGAGATGCGGGGGCCCCTTGGAGGAGGCGGGACGGCACGTGCTGTCTGGTTGTAATGGACAGGCAGCGGTTCTGCTGGCATCCCTGCCAGGGGCAGGCTGGGTGTGTGGGGGTGGTCAGGCTTTCCTGGCCAGCCTGGCTTGGGAGGACAGGATGTGGTCAGGAAGGGGGCCAGGAGAAGAGGGACTTGTGGGGGCTATACCCGTTCTTGGCAGGGGTGCTCGTTTCTAGAAGGCCAGCCCTCAGTGCCCAGTGAGGGGTGATGGCTGGGAGGTAGCCAGGACCGGGGAAGGATGGTCAGCACTGCACCCACTATGGACGGAGGAAGACGCCCCCCGCCCCAAGAATGCTGCAAAGAAGAAGGGCTGCTCTGTCCTTCCTGGGAGGGAGGGTCCCGAATGTCCCCCCGTGAAGGCTGGGATCAGGTGGGAGTGATGTCCGGTTCACCACCAGGGAGGGGTGCTCAGATGTAACCCCGCTGGGTCAGCCAGGCCTGAGGGACGGGTCCCGTGCGCAGATTTTCACTCTAGCACCTAGCGAGGCCCTCTCCGCATTCTCTGCAGAGTGAGCCTGTCAGCCCACTCGCCACTTCCATGCGGTCAGAGCCAGCCTCCTTCCAAATGTGTCCCTGGGCTCCATGGTGACGCCCAAGCATGACATTTAGCCAGCATCCAGGCAGCCCACACCGGCTCCAAGGTCCTCCCTCCCCTAGCAGCCACCAGTGCCACTGGACCCAGGGCCCACAAGGTTCTGCATGCCCTTCCCTGTCTATCCGGCGGGGACAACGGCTACAGCCTTCCTGTTCTTTGCAGACCTTCTAGAAGATGCCAGAAGCTCCCTACCCCCGGTGTGCAGCTCGCCAAGCCTATCTGCCCCACCACTGTTTACGTCAAACCCCAGGGATGGAGCTTTCTGGTCGAGCTGTGCACAGAGCACCAGAAAGGCAGAGTTCGGTTGGGGCTGGTGGGGGAAGCCTAGATAGCAGGGAGCTGTTTAGGGAACACTGTGGGGCAGCTTACCTTTGTCCACTAGTGAGAGGCCCAAAAATTCAAAACAAAACAATGTTAGATGAGCCGAAAAGAGGAAAAGGCGGAACTAGTAACCACCCCCGAAGCCAGCAGGATTCCCACGGAGATGCCAACGTGGGAGCCGCCCACACGCAGGAACCCGATGCCACTCCTGGGTTTCAGGGGCAGAGACCAGGGCAAGCGAGCGAGCAAAGGCCATGCATGGCCTGAGGCTGCGCGGAGGCCGGTCCCACTGCGTCCCAGGTGCTGGCGACAGCGCGGGGTGGGGTGGGCCAGACGGGCGACTCTTACCGAGCTCCTCCAGCTCCGAGGTCATGGACTTGGAGCGCAGGGTGAGGGCCGTGGTTGGAGCACGCTTGGGAGGCGGGGGAGCTTGAGGGGCAGACGGGAGAGACAGAGGTGTGAGAACCTGGCTGGGATGTCGCCCGCGCCCCTCCCCCCCCCCCCCCCGCTTCCCGCACAGTCTGGGAGCCGGCAGCCCTGAGCCTGCAGGGAAGGTGGGCAGGAGGGTGTCCCCCCGAGGTTGGGGAGCAGCAGCGGTCACCCAGTGAGGCTCCACTTGGGCCGGGACCAGCCTGCCCTCCCTGAGTGAGAAATCCGCGGAGGGGAGGCCGGTTCAGCTCTGTCTGCGCTGTGCGCCAGTGACTAACGGGGCTGACGGTTCCAGCAGCCCTGCAGCCCCTCCCTGGCTGCCACCCCTCATCACCACCAGACAGATTTCCAGGCAAGGGTGTGGGCTTCGTACGCGTGCGGACGCCCCCCAGGCCCTGGCTGCTGAGGACAGCCGTGAGTGCTGCCACCCGTGTCCGGTGCGCGAGCCCACAGGCCTCTCTCAACCTCCCTTTGTGGCTTCTCTCCCTCCTCTCAGAGGGCTGGCCCCCCAGCAGGAGGAGGTGTGGGGGGCACCCGCGTGTGTCCAAGCACAGGAGGCTGGAGCGTGGGGGCGGGGCAGGGCGGGCACCTTTCTTCCTGGCGGTGTCGTCCGGGTCGAGACTCCTGGTCACCGTGACCACCTTGAGGACGAGGTGGTTTCCTCCCTGGCGGATCATGTTCACCACTTGCCGGTGGCCGACCTTGACAACGTTCTCGTTGTTCACCTGTGGGAAGACAGGGGCTGTGGGTGTGGGGCGGTGTGGGCTGAAGGGAACAGTGCCCACCCCTGGGCGGCAGTAGCCCTGCCTCCTGACGGATGGACGGACGGACGGTCAGCAGACTAACAGTGTGAAACCACTGTGGCTTTGGAACCAAAGCTGTGGGGGCTGCAGACCCCCTGACCGTGGCTTGGCGGGGGGCATCGCGCCGTGCGGGGCAGTTCCCAGCTGCCGGGTGGCTACGACGGACTCTGGTCTCACCCGAGGGCACTGAGGTGCTCACTCTGGGCAGGGCTGGGACGAAGTTCCTGGCCACCAGACAGATTTCCAGGGTCCAGGGTGTGGCCGTACCGCTTTCCATTTTCACACTTAAGGGAAAACACTAATTGTGTCTCACATATTTGGGGAACGTACACAAAATGGCCCATTTACTCCAGTGCTCTCTCCTTCTCGCCTGCCAGGGAGGCTGGAAAAGGCGTAAAAGCGTGGCCGACAAGGCACTGAGGGCTCCAGGTCCCTGCCCTGCTTATCCAGGGGTCCAAGATGAGGCCCCCATCGTAGCCACTCAGGTGTTTGCTGACCTCCTGGCCGTGGCCCGTCTCTTGACCTCCATCTGTCCCCATGGCATCAGCAGGCAGAGCTGGGATTGCACCTCCCAGAGCTAGGTCCCATGACAGACCTGCTTTGTCCACTCCCACCCACTGCCCCGGGGGCGGGCACGGAGACAGGCCGGACCGCGGGGCTGAGAGTACGGAGGGAGGCAGATCTCAGGTGTTGGGGCTGCACACCCCCGGCCTGGTGAACTGGCCCTGTCCTGAGGGGGCTCTGGCACCTGCCGTCCCCATAGGCCCCGGGGGGCATGCCAGGCACGGAGGGGCAGCACAGGGAGTGAACCCACAGGTGGTGGAAGTTCATGGCCACCCCATGCACTGTCCTCCAAGAAAGAAAAGCCCCCACTGCAAAGAACAAGTGAGAAGAACCCAATGCCCTGCCCACCCCACAACCGACAGCCCTATGTTGTACTTGCTCCGGCCGCAGATTTCCTAAAAACCTTTAAAGTGCAAGGTCGCCTCAGGCAGAGACGTTACCAGGCTTGGTGACTTCTCACCGTCCTCACGCCCGCCCGTGCAGCAGGTCTGCACGCCGGTGATGGGCGTGCTCTTCCCAGAGCGCCTCGGAGCACACAGCAGGAGGACTCGTGGTGGGGGGGCATGTCGCAGCTGTTCTTGATGACAAATGACGCCCCTCCCCTCCCCACCTTTCCTGTACGTGCCCCGGGGAAGTGACGTTGCTCGTTCAGTCATCCACCACTCTTGCTCCGAGCACACACTGAGAGCCAGGACGCAGGGGTGATCCTGGCGGGCAGTTTGTCTCTGCCCTCTCTGCAGCTCACGTTCTAGGGGGTTTGGCCACACCCAATTTTGTGAACAAGTGTGACCCCGGCTGTGCTGAGTGCCACCTGAGACAACTGGTCCAGGCAGGAGGGGCCGGGGAGTGGGAGCTGGGTGGGGGTGGGGGGGCCCAGGCACGGGCTGAGGGAGCCCCTCTACAGGAGGATGAGTGCCGGCAGTGCCCCAGACCCTGCCTCCTTCCATCTGTAGGAGAGCGTCTTTGCCTTCGGCAGTCCTGTCTGGCAAGTCCCAGGTGTTCCTCCTCAGGCTGGGCCCCCCAAAACAGAACTGCACTCCCAGCCGCCTCTGCTTCCTAGTGAGGACAAGAGTGGCACCTGCTACGGGACAGGACTGGCTTCTCAAGCTTGCTCTGACTGTGGGCCTTTCATGCTCTCCTTTCCCTGTTGGCCCCCCCCCCAACCAGCCTCATCTTCCCACCCTGCTTTGGATGGAGTTCTTCCTCCAGATCGAGAAACATACCAAGGTCAGAGCCATGGGCTGTGTGGCTCCGGGCTTTTGTGGACGTCACAGGTGCACAGGTGAGCACTGACAGCGAGGGCACAGGGGTGCCAGGTGCGTGTGCTGTGATGCCTACTAATACCCTCCTGCCAGAAGAGCAGGCAAAGGTGCAAGGCAGCACCGTTCAACTTGGAACCCACGAGACCAGGACCAAAGGCAGGACAGGACCCTCAGCTCCAGTCTCCTCCCCAGCACAGGGTGCACACGGGAGCAAGAGCAGAGCCCTGCTTTAGAATTTCCCAGCCTTTAAACAAACTTGAAATTCAGTTTATCCCATAACGGGACTTTGGAACCAGCCACCGGCCCTAACAGATGCTGTGAACCACATGTGTGGGGACAGGCGCCACAGAGACTGAGAGGGTGAAATGTTCCCTGCTCCCTCAGATGCCTGGGTTGACACATTGCGCAGAGGACCTGGGCCTGCAATGCTGGTATGCTGCCACCTGGGGGACGTGTGTGCCACAATCTCCTGCCACATTTGGAGAAGGTGAACACAAATCTGGAGGCTCCTGCGATTGTAGTCTCAAAGAAACAGATGATAAACCACAGATCCAGTTAATGGCAGGGTAGAGTAGCAGGTCTCTCCATTCATCATTCTTATATACAGACATGGGGCCACCTAGAAGGTAGTACACCGCAGCCACATCCTGGTGGAGGGCAAGAACCCAAGCCTGCCGTCCACTGTAGTTCAGAGAACTTCTGTGAAGAACACCCAAGACAAGCCTTCCTCAGCTCTTTTGTGCTTTTCTAAACCATCGTCTTCTTCCACTCAAATGGTTATTCCAGATGGAAGACTCACACATGCACCCGGCTTAAAGAGACAGGGGTCTAAAAGGCTTGCTACAAAACCCAGAGGACATGCCACCCAGGGCCCCTTCTCACTCCCAGAACCTTCAGCACACTCTTCCTGCTCTAGCCCTGTGTCTCTCAACACGCTCATGAAGCTGCTCCTTGGTGTTTACATTTTAGATGTTGTCTGCTGACACACCACCATGGCAAACCGTGACCTTGCTCGGGGTTTCTGAACAGTGGCGCCCTGCAGTCGTGGACCAGTTAGTTTTCTGTTGTGCAAGCACACGTGAGTTTGTGGATGAGCACCCCTGGATTCCACACGCTGGCTGCCGGTCACAACCCCTTCCTCCCAAACGTGACCACTAGATGTATTTCCAGCCATCACCAAACATCCACAGAGAGGTCAGAATCCTCCTCGGCTGAGAAACACTAATTCAGGTCTTTTCTCCTATTGCTCCCTCTCCTCCCCCAGGACTTCCACCCCCAGGTTATAGTTCTGTCAGAACTCCAACTGGATCAACGCTCGGGATGTAGCTCACAACCAGGCAGTGTATCTCTTCGTAGCTAAGCCATGTAGTGTGTTATGATTACTTTGTTTTTTCCCATACAGCATGTTTTCCCCGGAGCGAAATCATTTTCTGTTGTTTGTGTGTTGGTTTAATTTTCTATGTACTTAACAGTAATTCCAATCCAAACGCTTCCTAATTATGTAAATCTCTTTTCAAGATCTTCAGATATGTTGGGTATTTTGCTAAGTTTTATCTTCTTGAAGAAATTGCTCCCAAAGACTTCTGCTCTTCTCGGCACAGTGTGGGTTCGGTGTTCTTTAATCCTGTGTCCCAGGATTCCTTTCCGTCTGGTCTTGTGTTGGGCTCACCTGAATCCCACAACCCCTGGACATATTGTTACTTGGTAAAAAGCCTCATTTTTGGTAAAGGATATTCTCTAGTTCCTTCCCAATGAAGGGAATTTGGCAGAGATTTTTTTGGTTGACATTGTTTATTGGAAAATGGCTTTTTAAAAAAATATATTTATTTGAGAGAGAGAGTGAGCAAGTGTGGGGAGGAAGAGAGACTCTTAAGTGGACTCCACACTCAGCTTGGAGCCCAGTGTGGGGCTTGATCTTGTGACCCTGAGATTATGACCTGAGCTGAAACCAAGAGTCAGGTGCTTAACTGACTGAGCCACCCAGGCACCCTAGAAATGGTTTTATGTGCACACTTAACTGGGAGTCTGGGTACAAAATTGGAGGTTGGGGAGTAAGGTAAAGAAAGCTCCTGAGACCATCTCCTCTGTAGGCAACACAGTCTGGGAAAAAATAATCCCCTCACCCCCAAACTCAAACAAGAACGACTCCATGAAAGCTCTGGAATGTGAACTGAGGTAGGCAGATTTTGGATGGGAGTGGAAAATTGGAAGCTTTGGGCCATGGACAGAGTGTAATGCGGGTCACCTGAAGCTCTGATGGAAAATGGCAGATTTTTGGCTTAAGAAATCAGAGGACAGAATGTGGGGTGGTCGCAGCTGTCAGAGTGAGGGGAGAATCCCAGAAAAGAGTGAGCCAGAGAACGACAGCTCCATGTGCTATGTGTAAACTCCAGATCTCTGATGCATGTATGAACTGTGCCTGCACAGGCCTGACCAACACAGCTTGCAGATGAGGCTAAAGCCCCTGAACCTAAATTTGAGCTGCTGTTACTGTGGGCTGGACACTTTGCGGTTTGAGACTAACCAAGGTAATTACCAGCTAAAGTGCAAACATCAACACTTAACCAAGGAATGTAACAGAATCCAGATTGTCACAGCATAACCTTTACAATATTCAGGATATGGTGAAAACCTACTTGATGAACCCAGGCATGCCCAAGATGTTGGAGTTATCAGACAAGGATTTAAAGCAGCATTATAACAATACTCATCTCAGTATAGGAAAATACACTCCTATTGCATAAAAGGTAGGAAATATCCAAGAAATAAAAATGTAAAAAGAAGTGAGAATGTTAAAACTGAAAAATACAATGTCGTAAGTTAAGAAATGCACTGGATGGGCGTAATAGTGAGATGGATATCGTGGAGCAAAGAGTGAACTTGAAGAAACATCAACAGAATTTATCCAATACGACAAAAGAGAGAAAGGATTTCCAAAGTGAAGAGAATCTTAAGGACTCGTGGGACAATGTCAAAATGTCTAATATTTCGAGTCCTAGAAGCTAAGAATTTGGAATCCCAGAACAAAGAGAGAAAATGGGTCAGAAAGAGAATTTAAAAAAATGATGGCTGAAAACTTTCCCAATCAGGTGAAGGACATAAATTTACAGATTTAGAAACTAAGTGAGTGTACCTGGTGGCTCGGTAGGTTAGCTGTCTGCCTTGCAGGATCCCAGGGTCCTGGGATTGAGACCCACATCAGGCTCCCTGCTCAGCCGGGAGCCTGCATCTCCCTCTACCCCCACACCCAGTCCTGCTCTCTCTCTCTCAAATAAATAAAATCTTAAAAAAAAAACAACAACAACTCAGGGTGCCTGGGTGAGCCTTTGCCTTCGGTTCGGGTCATGATCT
This sequence comes from Mellivora capensis, assembly GCA_004024625.1. Taxonomy (NCBI): domain Eukaryota; kingdom Metazoa; phylum Chordata; class Mammalia; order Carnivora; family Mustelidae; genus Mellivora; species Mellivora capensis. Next base: position 66,908 of record PISX010001188.1, read on the forward strand.
TGGGGTCCTGGGATTGGGCCCTGCATCGGGCTCTCTCCTCGGAGGAGAGCCTGCTTCTCCCTCTCCCTCTGTCTGCTGCTCTGCCTCCTGTGCTTTCTTTCTCTCTGTCAAATAAATAAATAAAATCATTAAAAAATAAATTAAGAAAACAAAAACAACTCAATGAATCCCGAACAGGGCAAATATAAAGAAAATCTCACCCAGGCACATTACAGCCAATCTGCTGAAAGCCAAAGGTAAAAGGGGGAACTCTTAAAGCAGCCAGAGAAGCATGACACATTCCTTAAAGAAGAACAGTGATTTCGATGACCATGAACTTCACATCAGAAACCACAGAGGCAAGACCGTGGATCCTTTTAAACTGCATAAATAAAATAACTGCCAACCTAGAATTCTATATCCAGTGAACATATCTTTAAAGAATGAGTAAAATAAAACATTTATAGATAAAAACCATGAGAATTTGTTGCCAGCAGACCTGCTGTTAAAGGCAGTTCTTCAAGCTGGATGGGAATGATATTAGATCTTAGAGGCTTGAGGATATCAGAAATGGTAAACACATAGGTAAAGTATTAAAGATGATTTTCCCTCTTATTTAAAAAATAGGTGTGACTGAGGCAAAAATAATGTCTTGTGGGGTTTACAATGACAGTAGATGTGAAGCCTGTGACACTGTACATACGTGAAGGCAAGAGAGACACACGCCTACATGGTTGCAAGGTTGTTACATTCCTGTGAACTGCGCAGTATGAATTCTAAGTGCACTGGAAAGTGAAGGATGTATATTGTAGTCCCAGAGCCCACCACTAAAGAGAACGTAAAGTATGGCAAAAAGGGGGTATATTACAATGGAGTTCTAAAAGTAGTCAGTAGGGGTGACTGGGGGGCTCAGTGGGTTAAGCGTCTGCCGTCAGCTCAGGTCATGATCTCAGGGTCCTGGAATCGAGCCTCGCATTGGCTCCCTGCTCAGCGGGGAGTCTGTGGCTCCCTCTGCCTCACCCCCCTGCATGTGCAAGCACGTGCTCTCTCTCTCTCTCAAATAAATCTTAAAACAATAAAAATAGTCAAATAATCCAAGGAGAGCAGAGAAAACGAGAACAGATGAACAGAAATAAACTGGTGGGCCTACACTGAATGGCACTAATAATTACATTAAATGTGAATGGGATAAAACTAGGTAAAAAGCAGCGATTATACAAATGGGTTAACAAGAAAGATCTAATATGCTGTGTGTGCACTTTAGGTACAAAGACACAGGTTGAAAGGAAATGAACACAAGGTTTCCCATGGGTGGAGTGCCTATATTAATATCACACAAGGGAGAGACTTCAACCACTTTGAATAATAGTTTGGCAATTCCTCAGAAAGTTCAACACAGAGCTATGAGATGACCCAGAAACTCCCCTCCCAGGCATATTCCCAAGAGAACTGAAGACAGGCTCAAACAAGTTCCTGCACAAGAAATTTCCTGGTGTTACTCCTAGCAGCAAAGAGAAGGGGATGGGGGGTGAGGAATGACTGTCAATGGGTGTGAGATCTCTTTCTGTAACAAAATGTTCTAAAATTAGACTGTGCACATGGTTGCAAAATTCTGTGGATATACTAAAATCCACATTGGGTGCCTTAAATGGTTGAATTTTACGGACATGAATTATATCTGGATAAAGCTGTTATTAAAAAAAAGATAGACTTCAGGAAAAGAGTATTACCAGAATTAAGAGGGATGCTTCATAATTCTATGAAGGAATCCATGACAAGGACAACAGTCAAACATTTATGCATCTGTTCGCAGGGCTTCAGTTTACTGAAGGAAAGTTTGATGGAATAAAAGAACTGGGCATTTCTGCAAATACAGCAGTACACTGACTATGCCTTTGTAGTCAGCTGGACAAGAAAATCGGTAGAGACATAGATGACCTGAACAAACATCTTGAACTAATTGATATTGAACTAACTCCAGAACACACATTCTCTGGGCCACATAGTTCTAGTTTGGAAAGAATTTTGCTTCAGGAGTTTGAAGGCTATGCTTCACTTACTTCAGTTTCCAGGTTTGTTCTGGAGGGATCTATGACCCGATCATGTTTGTAGAACCTTCGTATGCTCCCTGCTGCCTCACCCAGAGGCTGGAGAGCCCTGTCAGACTGCTTCTCTCCTCCAGGCTGTCTGAGGTGTGCTGACATGCACTGTGTGTGGCTCTGACCTCACCTCCCACACTGGATCCCTGGGTGGAGGTTGGGGTGGGGGCTTTTCCATGGGGACCCTCGTGCCCTTACATTCTGGAATGCCTCCTTCAACTACGTCTTGGCCATTCATTCCCTTGCTTTACTTTTCTCTTTGAGGCAACCTGATTCCTCCCTCCAATTAAATATCTTTCCTCTTTAATTTCCCATATCTTCTCTTTCTGGGAGATTCCTGTCAGTTTTATCTTACAGTTCACCTGTCAGAATTTTCATATTTGCTCGGGTATTTCTAAATTCAAGAGCTCTGATTTTGTTTTGTGAATGGGACTTTAAAAAGGAATATTTTTTCGTTCTAACTTCAAGGATGCAATATCTCCTCTTATCTCACTGAGCGCACTCATGGTACCTTTTCATACTCCTATTCTCCCTGCATGATCTGTGTCCTTCATCTCTTCCATGGCCTGTTTGTTTGGGGGTCCATCTTCCATATTCTTTTTTTTTCCCATTGGAAACAGAAAAATAAGCCAAAAGGTGGCAGAAATAAAATCATCCTGAAAATACACTTCAGTGTAATTCCGTTGGGACAGATATTCCCTGTGATCATGCCCTCCCACTGACTGTGCCCCTGGAGGCTCATGGATTCGGGATGGTTTTTAGACACTTCCCTAACTCCTGTGTCACGGGCAGGCCAGAGTCATCTGTCAATCCCCGGGTTCCAAGGGGGAGAGCAACGTATTTCTTGGATGAATAGCACCCTCTATATCAGAAGAGCGCACAAACATTTTGCAGAGTCAGCATACTTCAGGTTAATAAGCAGGCACAGAAATCATCAAAATGTAAAAAAGGTGACAGGAACGGATACCATGTTGTAGAATAAGATATTCACAAGTGTCGTGGACGTGTAAGGCAGCTGATGGCCAGAAGAGGTGACTCAGAGAAGGTGTGGGTTTGGAGGTGATTTTGCATCTAGAAGAATTCTCTGTGGCCCCAATGAGTGAGCACCAGGGAGCAGGGCTTCCTCCTCAAGCCACTGTTACTTGAGGTACCAGATGGTTCAAAGAGGGGGTGGAGTCAGGCCAGAACTACAATCCACCAAAAGACAGCACAGCTGCTCTCTAAGATAAATAATAAAAAAAAAAAATGGGGCACCTGGGTGGCTCAGTCGGTTAGGCTTCTGACTCGATTTCGGCTCAGGTCATGATCTCAGAGTCGTGGGATTGAGCCCTGCATTGGGCTCTGTGCTCAGTGCGGAGTCAGCTTGAGATTCTGTCTCTCCCTCTGCCCCTCCTCACTCTGTAAGAGAGTCTCTTACTCTCTCAAATAAATAATAAAATAAATCTTAAAAGCAAAAGAGAGCATTAAACCGAACAGGTCACCAGTGTGGTGATAACTCCCCGGTGGGACCCTTAGGGATGAACCAGGGCACCAAGAAGCCAAAGAAGCCCCAGAACACACTCATCAGGACATAGGACACTGTGAGGCCCTTCACACCACGGGTGCCACCAGAGCTGCCGGCTCTACTTTGCCACCTCACTTTCTCAAGTGGTTTCTTCATCCATGCGCGAAGCTCCCTGGCAGGCAGTACGTACTTAGGAGTGGCCCCTAAAGAGTGGATTCCCGTCCGAGTCTGTTGTTTTGTGATTATTGACAAGCCAGCCTTCAAGTTTCTTTGGAGGCAAAAGCCCCAGAAGAGCCAACTCAATATTGAAACCGGTACTCCCAGAGGACTGATACTACCTGACTTTAGGACTTACTATAAAACTATGGTAATTGGGTACTGGTGAGGGACTAGACAAATAGATCAGCAGAAAAGAAGACAGAGCCCAGAAACAGACCCACATCAGTGCAGTCATTTGATATTTGATAGATGAGCAAAGGCCATCCGGTGGACAGGAAACAGACTTTTCAACAAAGGGCTGGAACAGCAGGACGTGTGCCTGCAAAACAACGACGACACAAGAATCTAGACCCAGACCTTACACCCTTTCACAAAGACTTAACCTAAAATGGGTCATTGAACTAAATGTGAGATACAAAGCCAAGAAAATCCTAGAAGGTAATGCGAGAGAGTGTCTGCGTGACCCAAGTCTGGCGATGACTGTTAAAGAAAAAATTGGTGAGTATGACTTCATTAAGACGAAAACGTCTGCTCTGCAAGAGACACTGTCAACAAGACCAGCCACTGAGTGGGAGAAATTCTTTGCAAAACACATATCAAAGGACTGGCCTCCAAAGACACAAAGACCTCTTAGAAGTCAACAATAAGAAATAAGCAACCTGATTAGGAAATGGGCAAAAGATCTGAACAGACACCTCGCCAAAGAAGACATATAGATGGCAAAAAAGCATGTAGAAAGGTTCTCCACGTCATATATCATTAGAGAATCGCAAATCAAAACAACATAGCAGTGCACCTATCAGAGTGGCCCAAATCTAGAACGCTGATGCCCAATGCCGGTGAGAATGCAGAGTGCTAGGAGCTCTCGCCTACTGCCAGCAGGAAGGCTGGATGGCGCAACCGCTCTGGGAGACGGGCTGGCCGTTTCTTACAAAACGAAATGTGCTCTTGCATACAATCCAGCAACTGCACACCTTCATGTTTACCCCAAATAAGCCTGAAAGCCTATGTCCACACAAAAACCTGCACATGAAAGTTTAAAGTGGCTTTACCCACAATTGCTTGAACTTGGACACAACCAAGATGTCCTTCTGCAGGTGGATGGATGAACAAGTTGTGGCACATCCAGACCAAAAGTGTGTTTCAGTGATCAAAAGAAACAGGCTTTCAAGCCACAAAAAGACACAAAGGAAATTTACATGCATCTTATTGAAAGAAGCCGATCTGAAAAGATTCCGTACCGTGTGATGCCAACTGCAGAAGGAGCACGGAGACAGTCAAGACCAGGGGCTGCCAGAGGATGCAGGAGGGAGGGAGGAACAGGTGGAGCACGGATGAATTTGTCATTCTGGCAGGGCTGTCATAGCTTAGTGCTGGACCCACGTCACTTGTCCAAACCCATAGATTATACAAAGCAGAGTGAACCTTAAGATCAGTGGTGGACTTGACTTCATAATAATGTGTCCATGCTGGTTCGTCCAGCACGCACCGTACCAGAACAAGATGTTACAAGTAGGGGAAGTGGTGGCTGGGGAAGGGTGAGAGAGTATATGGGAATTCTCTGTCCTTTTCACTCTCTTCTTTTCTGTGTTAAAGCTGTTAACACACGGAGTCTACTGACTGGAAAAGAAGCTAGTTTCTTCCATTTCTGTTATGGAAAAACGTCCCGCAAATAGCAAAGCAGAGAGGCAGTTACACCGGATTGACCACCGCCGTCTTCTCCGCTTAGTGGCAGCAAGGATGAGCTCGTGGTGTTCTGGCTCCTCCTCCCCCGCGCGCCACTGCCCTCCGTGATCCTCATGGAGGGAGTTCCAGCTTCCGTGATCCTCACCTAAAGGCATTTCAGCATGCTTTTTATTTAAAGACCCAGCCTTGTGGTAAAAACATAACAGCCACAATACCATGATCACCCCAAAAGGCAACTCAGATCGTCACATAAACGCCCTCCCGTGGCTGAGCCGGAGCCAGCTTAGTGGAGTCACGAGAGTGACCCATCGCATCCGGCCGGCACGTCACTTGTCTCGTTTAATCTATGGGCTCCTCAGTCCTCTCTTGGCTCCTTGGGACTCACATGCTGGAGGAATGAAGATGTGGCACCTTCTGTTCTGCGCGTCACGCTCCCGTGTCCTCTGTCTTGCTGTTGCGTGGAGGTTGGAAGCTGGACCACGTTCGGGTTTGATCAGGGCAAGTGGTGCCCTCTGCCCCCACACGAGGTGCCCCTAAGAGTCGGCAGGAGTTCTGTGTGATGTTGAGATTTAGTTAGAGGGAGTGTTCAGGAGCGGCTGGCCGGATCCACCGCCCGTCTGGAGCCGCTCCCAGAGTCTCTGCCTCCGGGGTCCGTGAAATGGTGATGCTCTTCTGCTGACCTTCTCCAGTTATTTGGAATAATTTTAAAAGAGCAACTTGCCTTTCCTAACAGTTCGACTGCCTTTGGGTACTAAGAAGGGAGAGATAATGCTTGCTCCTGCTGCTGCTGCTTTTTTTGGGGCCAGTTTTTAGATTAATGTTCCTTCCGAAGCGACCCATTCCTTAAGGAGTGTCATTGTGAATTTAGGGATGTTGGAAAACCATTGTTGATATATTTGAATCCACTGCAGGGACTATCCTTTGTTTTCAAACAAGCTTTGGATTTTAGGACAGTCTCAGATGTGCACAGAACTTGGGAGGGAGGTGGCACAGAGGGCTTCCCCGGACCCCACACCTGCTGTTCCTTATGTGCACACCCTACGTTAGTGCGGTGCATCTGGAACCAGTACTGACACGTTATCATATTAACTGAAGCCCACGTCTATTCAGACCTCCTTAATTGTTGCCCAGTGTGCCTCTTCTGTCCAGGACTCCATCTAGGACCCCACATTACCATCAGCTGCGTCTCCTTAGATAACTCTCCTCTGTGACAGCTCTCTGTCACAGCCGCATGTCCCTGGGACGCCATTGTGGGGCCTGGGGTTGTGTGTAGGCTCTTCTTTGGTTTTGATGACCTTGACAGTGCTGGGCACCTGTCGGGAATTTTGTAGATGATCTCTTAATTACAGTTTGCCCCTCACAGTCAGACTGGGTTGTGGGTTTGGGAGAAGGACCCAGGATGAAACACCCTCTTTCCAATCCATCATGTCTAGGCTTGTGCTCTGCCCCTGACTCCTCCCCGTGAGGACTGGCCTTGCTCACTTGGCTGGGGTGTGCTCAGGTCCTGGCCGCACTGTCCCGTACGGCAGGAAGTCACTGCTCAGCTGCATCTTGGGGTGGGCAGTTAAGGCCCACGTCGCCAAGAAGAGGGTAGCCTCATGAAGTTTAGGGATTCTTCTGCGGGGGAGAACTTGTCTCTTCCTCGTCTATGTGCAGCTGTCTGTTCCCACCCGCAGCACTCACGGGTCTTCTTGTATAGTGCTGGTCACTGGAGCGACACTGTCCCCAGTCCTGCCTGCACGCCCGTGCTTTACCATGTCCCTCCTGGCCCCCCACTCTTGCCTTCATGCTCCAGTTCTCCTGTGTTTGCTCGGGGCAGCGTCTTTATGGGACATCGTGCAGCTTGTTGGGGTGACGGGGTGTTTGGGCTCTTGGTGCGCATCTGCTGGACCTCAGCCGCAACCGAGAATAGGACTCGTATGTCCCTGATTTTACACTCTCCTCTCTTCGCTAAAAATCTGGGCTCCCAGTGACTGACGTGAAGGTAATGGTTTGCTCGCCCGATCTGTCTGTCTGCGTGCACGTCGTCTGCTGACCAGCCGTCCGCCACTAGGACCGTCAGTTCCAGGATAACAACACGGCGCCAGGACCAACGGTCTAGTCGCCGAGTGGAGCTGAGGACTTCCTGCCTTCTGCTTGCCGCTGTACGCAAACTGCCGCTTGGAATGATTTCTCCATGAATGCCACTAATTTAATTAGCAGTCATGGTCGTTTACATTATTTTGTTTTTGACTTTGAAGATGTTGATTGGTGTTTTGCAGTTATGTGCAGTTTTCACCCAATTTCATAATCTGATCCACAAGACAGTCAGTACTCGGAATCCTTTGTCTTCCTCCCCCAGTCCCAGAGGCAGCACTAAATTGAAAAAAAGGGGGCGTGTGAACGATCTTTCCATTAAGAAGACATGAGCAGATCGCTGTGTGCGTGTGCTCACATGCTGTGTGATCCGTTCCCGCCCTGCGGAGAGGGGAGCGTGCCGCTCCCACCTTTCTGACCTTGCCTCTTCCACTGGATGGAGCATCCCGGAGACGGTGCAGGGCGGCACCCGGAGGTGTCCGTCTCTTCTGACAACACCCCCGTCTTCCACCGTAAGGCGCCTCCGCGGTGTGGGCAGCCGTGTGCTGTAGCGGCGTGTCCCCGGGACGCCGGTGCGGGGGCTGGGCTTGTGTACAGGCTCTCAGGGCTCCTTGGGCAGTTGTCCGGCCGGCCCGTGTGCTGGGCCCCGGCTTGCTGTGTGGGGTGCTCCCCCTCCCACAGCCAAGGGTCCAACTCGACCTCAGGCTTCCAGAAACCATGTTGTTGCTGTCTCCTGCTGTTGGTGTGCGGTGGCTGTCCCCTGGCCTCAGTCTGTGGGCTCCGGGGGAAAGCTGGCCCCAAGGCGTGGCTGCAAACCCGTCTTACTGGACGTTTCTCCAGTCAAATATGCAGGCTCTTTCATATGGGAAATGGTGCCCATGGGATGTGATTCAAAAGGTGCCGAACGGGGAGACTTCCGCCCTTCTGGGGCAGTCTCGGTGCGTGCGATCTCGTGTGCTTCGGGACTTGTGCAAACACCGTGATTCTCAGCTGGTCTGCGACCCTGGTTCATTCCAACCCCGGTCTTGTCTCCTCTGCTCTCTGCCTGCCTGCCTGTGCCAGCTCACATCCTTCCCAGGGACCCGCGTCCCTCTGGACACACGGGTTTTCGACAGCCCAGGCCCCTCACCCAGCCTCGGACGTGGGCTGGCCAGCCACCTGCTCCCACGAAGTCCTTCAAGGATGCCCTCAGCCCGCCCTGTCACCTGCTGAGCACGTTATTCCCTCAGCCCCGACAGCACTGGAGGACAGAGAAGGTCACCACCCCCTTCTCCGAAGTAGCTCTCTGCCTGAGCCCCACCAGGTGGCCTCCCCCTGGCTTGTGCGGGCAGAGGAAGCGAAGCCACCCCAGGGTTGGCCAGGCGCTTTGGCCCCAAATGCCACCCTCCTCTCCAGGCAGCTGGCGTGCAGCAGTGGGGGGGCTGCCTCGCCCGGACTTCCTCCAGCCCAGACCTCCACTCCACACACCCTCAAGGAAGCTTGCGTGCCCCAGCCAGCCGTGGGCACACCCCCCCAGTGTGGGCTCAGAGTGTGGCCGCTTTCTTCCTGCGCCGCCCGACCTGAGGGTGACCTGCTGAGCACAGGGGCGCTGGCCTCACGCGTCAGTGTGCATCACGATGCCCGGTGCAGATCCCGAACCGCAGCAGGTGCTCAGTAAATATGTGGGAATGTGCAGACATGCTGGGGGGGACCAATGCCTGGGTTCAGGTCCCAGGTCCCCATTTCCCAAGGGAGCGGGTGACCTGGGACTAGGGCTTTGAGCCCCAGCCGTTCTATCCTCAGCCCTGGGAGAGGGAGCCCCCGGCGGTCTCTGCCAGTGCCACAGGCAGGGGTGAAAATGGGTGTGTGACACCCATGGAGAAAGGTGAAGCTAGAGGCTCTGGTCTGCTGGGGAGGGGCCACTGCACCCCCAGCCCCACTTCCCCCCAAGCTCTTCCCTTAGCCAAAGTCGGGCTTGTAAACTGGCCTTTCTGACCTGATTTGAGCAGCCTTTGTCTCTGTCCTGCTGGCGGTGGGTCTTGTGAGGACAGATGTCTGTCATTTTCTCTGCTCCCGCTGGGGCTCATCTGGGCACAAACTGGGGGGCTCGGGGGCTCTCAGCCCATTACCTTGTCATTCCCCTCGTGAGTGTCTATCATTTCCGTTCAAGACCAGCTGCTTAGGAGTGTCACATGGGGGCTGCCTGGCCGGGCTGGGAAGCCAGGGTGACTTCATGACCGCGTCCCCTCCCACCCCTAACTCCATCCCACGGAGCTGCTCTCCCTCCCCACTCTGGCTCAGCATGGCCCCACGGGACATCTCCGGGTCCAGGGTCTCAGGCTTACCAACTGGAATAACGGGAGGGGGCCCGGCCAAGTCTGCAGTGTGATTAGCGAAGCAAGATCAAGAGGGAACATTACGCGAGCGCCTCCAACGTGTCCCCATGCTGAGGACTCTACGTTATGGCATCAGTGCTATGAACAGCGCACAGACTTCTGCACGGCCTGGCCTCAGTGCTGCGGGAGTCAGGCTCTGCTGGTACATGCAGCTGAGCCCCTGGTCAGCCCGACCTCCTGCAGAAAGCCCTGTCGCTGCACAACCCTGGTGCCCATCCGGTGCGTGTGCCTGATGGCCAGGAAGCACATGTGTCCCGGCCCCTTCTATGGGAGGGAGGGAGCTAAATGCCAGTTCAGGGAGGCTTCTGGGGGCTCGGCGGTCTGGAACATGGTAGAAGGTCCCCTCCAACCTGGAGACAAGCTGCAGCCCTCACCGCACCCCACCACACGGCGTGGGCGTACACGGGCATGCTCCACGTGCCGGGAGCATGGACCTCCGGATACGCGGATGTCCAGACACGAGGCCAGAGAACCTGGCATTTGGTGAAATGAAGGAGCAAAAGCCAACAAGCTCCCAGGGCGAGATGCGGCCAGGGAGGGAGTCAGGACAAGGCACAGACTTCTCTGCTCTCCAGCAGCCCTTCCCCGTCCCCAGGGCGGCCCCTTCGGTTGTGTCGAGGTGGAGGTGGGGGAGGTGCTGCCCGGGATGCCATTGCCCCAGCACTCCACCCCCCCCCCCGCCCGCCCAAAGAGCTCCTTGTCCCTCTGACGGAGCCCCCGCCCCACCTCGTGGCCGGGGCAGCGGGCCGACTGGTCCCTCTCAGGGAGGGGCCTCAGCTGCCCTGGTTCTGGTGCCCAGTGGGTCCCAGTCTGTCCAACTTGAGGGCATCAGGAAATCCACATCCACGCCGGGAGCCTGGTGCCTGCAGGCCCTGGGGTGGAGCACTGCGGTGGGGTGGGGGGGACAGACAAGACTATCTCCCCAACTGTGGGAGAGCGGACAGGCTGCTGCCCCGCGTGCCGGCTGCAGTCCCTGGGGAGGCACATGGTGCCTCCAGGTGGGTGGACTCCAGGTCTGGCTCCCCCCCAGGGAAACCAAGCAGGACCTGAAGGTGTGGAGGGCAGGGCGGGTGGGGAAGCTGGTGGGGCCTGGCATGGGCATGGGGGCAGGGCACCAGGTGTGTGTGTGTGGTACAATGGCCCCCCAGGTCCCGGGGGCTCATGGTCCTCACAGAGCAGGTGCTGGGGCCAAGCTGAGGGAGCCTGCCTTCCCTTGGATGGCGGAGATGACTCAGTGGGGAGCCTGCACTCAGGGCTGATATTTGTGGGGTGAGGGGGGCCATTCCGACCGAGACGTGGGGGAAGTCTGTGATGAAAGGAACCACGTGTTTAGGACCGGGACCCTGCGGTAAGCCCACAGCTGAGGTGGCCCTTCCTGTCTGGTGCGTGATTAGGGGCCTGGGGTCTGGACTGGGCTCAGCTGTGGGCTGGGCTCAGATGGGGGAAGCAGATTACCCACGGGAGGGAGACCGGCCCCACTCACCAGAGCCCCTCATGAGGCTCACTGGGTGTCTGGCCCCCTCCCCAAGGAAGACTCACCCCGCAGTGATTCCTAATACTCCCCCTACCCTAACAGCAGCAAGACCCCTTCCTCCTTCCCTCCCGGCAGCCCTGCTGATGGGGATTTGCCCCTTCCCTGAGGCGTGGCGTCTGTGGGACCCCAGCTGGACCCAACTCACCTTTGTGCTGGTTCCACCCTCTACCCCGGGAGCACCCTGACCCCTTCCCAGGGACGTGCCAGCCACCCAGTCTCCTCACTGCAGACAAGATGCCCCCGGTGCTTCTCTGCATAATGTTCTGGATCCTTCCACCCATCTGGCCTGGCTCCGCCAACACGGCCTTGGTCTGGGCAGGCCTCCTGCAGGGCGAAGGGCCACTGAGGCCTGGTCCTCGACACAAGCATTGCCTTTCCTGGACCACATTCTCCAGAAAGTTCTGCCACTGCTCCCAGGACCCCTTGACTTCAGCCCTCCCGAGGGTGCCGGTGGTTGGCCTGAGGGCAGATGCGGGCTGCCCCCTTCCTCTGGGGCACAGCCTGGACGTCATTCTGGAACAGCCCCCGTGGGCCTGGGGACCAGCGTGGGCTCAGGTGGGCCTGATTCCGGCCGGGGAATCCTAAAGTGGTTGTTTCCTGGTGTGTTTAAAATAGTCGTTTTGCTCCCAACTCAGAAAGCCCGTCGCTAAAACAGGATTCCAGCAGCTTTGCCCAACAGCACTAATGTGTATAATTAAAGTCAGCTTGGGCTTGCGGGGGGTGTCTCCTTGCTGGAGACCCTGCATGGCCCCCCTGGGCCAGGACTTCACGACCTCCTGCGTCCCCGCCGCCACCCAGGCCGCCTCATCAGGGAGGGACAGCCCCGTCCTAGGCACTTGGTGACTCAGACCCAGACACCGCAGGGAAGGGGAGCCTGGCACAGCGTGGACGTGCACGGCCTCTCCCGCCAGAGGCCAAGGCTGCCTGGGGATGGGGCGCCTCCTGCAGGGGGCACCCAGGGACTGTGGCTGCAGCTGGGGCGAGGGCAGGGAGGAGGCTGTGGGGGTCGGGCCCGGCGGCGGGTCCTGGGGCCCTGTCCCACTCCACCCCTGAGTGGGGCACGGAGCTTGCCAGAGCTTCCCCCTGAGCCGCAGGCTCCTTATCGGCCACAGACTGGGAAGCGGGAAAGCCGCGGGCTGCCGAGGGGCTGGAGGTTCCAGCTGGGGCTGAACACGGTGCAAAGAAACACTCCAGAAGCGCACGTCGTGACTGTCCCTTCTCAGCAGACCAGCTGGACAGTGAGACACAGGTGGGGACGGGCACACAGACACGGTCAGGATGCTGCTGCTGCCAACCTAAGCCGCTGCTGCCCCCTCGAACTGCCTCTTAGGGGGTCCCCATGCCCTGGTACAGAGGGGAGGGGCGTGGTGGGGTGGCCGGGGTGCTGCAGGAAGAGGGGCGCCCTGGCTGGGACCACTGCCTGGGCCCCTCCGGGCCACACAGAGCACCGAGCCATGCTTCCTGCTCTTCCAGAAAGTGGGGCTGGGGGCGGAAATCATTCACTCGGGGTTTCATTCCCTCCTTACAAGGAAGCGGCCGAGATCGGACCGTCCCACCTCTGCTGTCTCTCCCCTGTCCCTTCCCTCTGGGTGGTCATTGTAGGGGGGTCGCTGGCAGGGGCTTGGAGCTGGCCCAGGGCCAGTGTGTCATGTGCAGAACCTCCCGTCTCACAGATGGGAGACCAGAGACGGTGAGCAATTTGCCACATCCCCAGTGGAAGCTGGCTGTCAGGGCGCGCTCGAGTGGGACCTGCTGGATCAGACCCCGACTCTGAGTTTGAGTCCTGAGCACCCGCCAAGTTCTCCCTGTTCGACAGCCCCACCGGCCGCGCACGAGGCTCGCCTTTCTCTGCGTCTGCCGCAGCCCTCGTCACTGTCCTCTGACCAGAGCCATCCTGTTGGGTGTGAGCGGGCGTCTCCTTGTGTTGGTTTCTGTTGCCCTAAGGACCACAGTCGTGGGGCAGATACGAGCCTTCACATTCATATTCGTATCAGAAGGGTTGGAGTTTGGGGGTTAAAGTTCGAGATTTCCAGGTTCGGGGCCAGAGGTGCGTCTTTGGGGCCCATCACCCCGTCCATTGACGACGCGCCCCACACCCAGTCTCCTGAACACGTGGGACCTTGGCACCACACAGAAAAGGCTTGGTGGGAACACGAAACGGTGCGGCCACGAGGGAGAACAGTGTGCCCAGAATTACCACGTGATGCGCTGGTCCCACTCCAGGGTGCCTCGCTCCCAGACCCGAAGGCGGAGGCTCGAATGGGTTCTCGCACCCCAATGTCCCAACAACGTGGAAACCGTCCGTGTTTGTGGACGAGACGTGGTCCACCCATGACGGGCTACTCTCCAGTCTCAAGGACAGACCTCTGGCACCTGCTGTGACATGACGTCACACTGAGAGGAGGACACCGGTCGCAGAAGGACAAATCCTACAGGATTCTACTTCTGCAAGGGCCCTGGAGTCCTCAGATCCATGGTCACGGATGCCGGGGCCTGGGGGAGGGAAAGGCGCCGAGTTTGCATCTGGGAAGGCGAAGCTGTTCTGGAGACGGCCGGTGGGCACGGCCTCAGAACACCGTGGGTTAATGACCCGAACTGTGCGCTGACACATGGCTGAGACGGTAAGTTTCATTTGGGTGTTTTTACCATAATTACAAATATTTTGAAAAAGAGGGCAGGTGTGGCTTGAGGCCCATGGACCCGTGCTGGCTGTGCGCGCGCCCGCTGGGCGGTGGTGAGGTCAGGCACGTGGTGTGGCTCCAGCCTGGGGCAGGGACGCCATCTGTGGGCGGCCCTGGGGCTGCCTCTCCCCCATGCGGAAGGGGCAGTTACCCCCCTGCCAAGGCGGGAGGGCCCAGAGGGGGTGCGTGGTTGCCCAGCACCCCACTGAATTGTTCACTTTAAAATGGTTAGTTTTATGCCACAAGGATGCCACGACTTATGAAGCAAGCACCCTTGAAAACGGAGGGACGCCCTGTCTTCGGAGGGGCTCGCTGGTGAGGAGGCCCCGTCATGGCAGACGCAGCTTCCGGCCTAGTGAAGGCGCCCCCAGAAGCCGCCAGGAAGACGCAGGCCCGTTGGCGGGCAGTTGCCATAGCTACCTTCAAATCCCATATCAGTGTGACTTCACGCTTTGGGTGTGGATGTGGGCGGGGGGCTCAGCTCTGGCGGCAGGGCCGAGGGATGCCCCCCAATGGGTCCATCTGTGAAGCCCGGGAAGCCAGAGCCTGGTGGCCTGGGGTGGTCAGGGGTCCATGGGCCAGACACAGCAGCTCTGCTGGCCTCCTTTGTGGGACTGGCATCAGAAGTTGGGGTTCAAAGCCTGTGTGTGAGTCAGTGCTTGTGGCCACGACACAGTCCCACACATGGGGCTCACACACCAGACACTCACTGTCCCCTGGGTCCTGGAGGCCAGAGCCCTGGGTGTAGGCGAGAGCAGGGCGGGTCCTCCCGAGGCCTCTCTCCTGGTGTGTGGACGGCAGTGCTCTCCCTGCGTCCCCACGGGGTCATCCCTCCATGCATGTCTGTGTCCTGATCCCCTCTTCTCATAAGGACCCCAGTCACACGGGATCAGGACCACCCCGGTGACCCCATGTTACCTTAATCACCCACTGAAAGACCCTAGCTCTTGATTCAGCCACATTCTGGGGGTCGGGTCTTCAACTTCTTTTCTGGGGACACAGGTCAGCCTGGAAGCACCTGGTTCTGCCCCCTTCTCGCTCGGTCTCTGAAGGTGCCGGCCGGGCAGGGGTCTGCGCGATGCCGTGCACCTGGCGGTACCACGACCCCTTCACACGGCGTCGGCCAAGTGCTCTGCAGCTGAGAAGGCCCCATGGGCACGTGCAGCGGTGGTGCCCCTGCTGTGGCCTGGTCCCTCCTCAGACGGCACGTGGCGGGCCTCCGAGGGTCCCTGAGGGGTCTCCACGGGAAGGACAATGAAGGAGAACGCTGCATGGACGCAAGCAAGCTCTCTGGAGCTCTGCTTTCTTGGGCTTTAAAAAAACAAAACAAAACGTGTGCTTTCAGCACCCCCAGATCTAGCCTCTTCCATCAGGTGGTAGGAGGGGGCGTCCCTGGCCCCAGAGTGGGCAGTAGCTGGCCACCTGCTCTCGTCGGGTGGAGCCCACGGGGCAGCCACCGCCAACCCAGACGCCTTTCTCCACCGCACGTGGCCCTGGGCGGCCCGACGGGAGCCGGCATGGTGCGGGGAGCAGCCTGCTGTGATGGGGCCATGTGCGGACGTCATATATGGCACGGGCTGCCCGGGGGAGACCTGGAGAAAAGCCACATTCTCCCATGGCCTGCCTTCTCCCTCGGAGCTGGCGTGAGCTAGAGAGACAGCCCGCGGGAGACTGCCCCCCCCCTCCCCACCGCCTGGGCCCGAGGCCCACGGGATCCGGTCCCACGTCCCCGCCGCCCACCCCGTCTCCCGGCATTCTCTGCCTCAGCCATGCCGGTGCCTCCCTGTTCCCCAACGACCTGCTCCCACGAACTATTTTTTTTGTTGTTGTTTATGTGTACTTTTTAAAAAATCGAGGTGAAATTCATAGAATGAACAATGCATCCTCTCCAAGTGCACAACAAGTGGCATTTAATGCCTCGCTGTGCGGAGCAACCACCACCTCCATCTAGTTCCAGAACATTCTCACCGGCCCCAAGGAAATCCTGTACCCGCAGGCTGCCATGCCCACCCCCCCCCCCCCCCAGCCCTGGCAACCGCTCGTCAGCTTTCTGTCTCTGTGGATCTTCCTGCTCTGGGCAATGAAGTCCTGCAACACAGGGTCTCTGTGTCTGGCCCA